>PVIC010011810.1:0-40758 GCA_004025085.1 Thryonomys swinderianus | reverse complement strand
ATGGGATATGGGAAGGCAGGGAATTTCGGGATGGCCAGTGATGGATGCACAGAAAATGAAAGTAGAGGAAGATCAAGGTAATTATTCACTTTAGAGAAAGCAAAACTCAAAGAATAAAATGTTTGAAAGTAGCAATTTTTACATCACACTCTCAACTGTGGATGTTCTCTACTTATACTAGTATAAAACTGGCATAATCTCCCCACCACCAGCTTTATGAGGTGTGCTGACATAAAACATGCATGGATGGTAGGTGTGCAAATGTAATAACACACACAGTGGGAAGGGATCATCACAATCAAGTTCATGGACAAACCTGCCGCTGAGCATGCTTAGCGTTTTTCTTTGGTGGCAAGAACGCTTACAATTACTCTTAACAAATTTCAAGGGTACAATCTTTCAGTGCAAGTACGCAATACTTTAATGTTGACAATTGCCTACATGGTACACGTTAGGTGTCCAGCGCTTAATGTTCTTGGCCTTTGGATCCTCCCCATGTTTATGGGCCACTGCTTCTCATGCACAGCAAGTCTTGGTATGACCAAGGGAGGGAGTAAGGGGAGAATTACAAAGGTGCTGGTCTGTGAGCCATAACTGTTTCATTGCAGGGAGTGGTAGAAAATGAACTAGAAAAAGAATAAGTAGCAACATAATCATTTAGAAATCTAGCTTGAAACTCATGGAAACACTAAAACTGCTGAAAATGCCTGCATTCCTACATGATTTTAACAGACATTTAATATGTGTGTTTGATTTTATGTATAAACAAGAACATGCAATGTAGTTTTCCTAATTGCTTTCCTCACTCAGGGATGTTTGTTAGATTCCTGTGGGTACAGAGTTTCAAACTTTTCTTTGCTACACAGGGTTCCTCTGTAATACCACCGGCTAAGACTTTTCTCTCATTTGTATGATACTATGTGGGTTTTCCCCAAGCTTTCTCTCCTACTGACAAAGCTACAGAGAGCATCACTGTACCTGGACCAGTTGTGTATCTGTATGAGGGTTTCCCAGTTTGATTCCTAAGACTGCCTCGTCAGATCAGCCTCATTTTAATGGATCAAGTCAAATCCCCCAAGCCCTTTTCCAAAACAACTTGAAAACAACAAAACATGTTTTTTAAAAAACCTGACTCAAGCCAGATTTTCCTCTTGTTTTTTCCCCCGTGTTCTGCTTTGCTGAGAATTTTAGGGTTGATTGCCTCTACCATATGGCCGCTCAACCTCTCTCTATCTGTTTATTTCTTCCACAAACACTGGCTCATTAACTGTTTCCCAGGCTGTGGCTGTGATGTGAGTTACATGGTGGCAGAGGGCATAGCCCCCGTCTCAGAACCAGAGCTGAGAAAGAGACACGCAAAGGAAGAGCCGGTTCAAGCACAGGACAGGGAAAGGGCACAGCTAGGAACCGGCTGCCATGGGAGTCCAGATGGTGGTTCCATCTAGAGGTCTCTGAGCCAGTCATCCCATGTATTTGTCAGCTCCCATCTGGCCACAAATCTAGTGGGTACCGCCTTTGAAACCCAAGGACAGGTTCACTTGTCACATTTCAGTCACCTCTTGGACCCAGCCACCACTGTCTCCCATCCAGTTCCCACAGGAGCTCCTCCCTGGGTCCCTTGGTCCTCCTGGCTGGTCATACACTGTCTTCTCCCCACGGGGACCCAGAGGCCCTGCAAGATCTCACATTCCCTGGTCTTCCCACCTGTCTGGAGCCAAAGAGATTCTGCTGACCAGATCTCAGAGAACCTTGCTCCATAGGCTCAGGGCATGGCCTTCTTTTCCAACAGTAACCAAGGGAATGAGGGGCCACCATTTCCCTCACTATGAACCCCTTACTCCAGGAACAGTAATGATCATGGCTCCAGCTGGCTCCTCTGCTGTTCCCCCAGAATTGTCAGACAGCTTGGACTAGCTGGCAGTGCGCGTGGAGCGGGCTACCTACCCCACTGTCTGCTTCCAGTGACAAAGAAACTCCAAACCCAGGGCAGAGCTATTCAATAAGGAGGGGAGGTCAACAAGATGGAGCTGACAGGAGGCCAAGGTGTCAGAAGTGTCCCCTAGGCCTGTCTGAGAGGCTCTCCCCAAGGGGAGTAGAGACCAAGACCCACCCATAGGAGGACTCGCTTCCTGGGGACCAGGGCACCTCCAGACAGCTTGGCCAAAAGGCATATTCACGGCTGGTTCTCAGGTTTCAGCTGTGGACACCAAATGAGATAGCCGTGTGGCAGAACTTCCTAGATTGCATGTGGGGGTCTCCCTTATTTGCTCAGTTTGTCTTCCAGTCTTAATTTTTTATATTAAGAGCCTATTTAGAGCACCAGAGATATTTTATATATTTTTCAAGATTTGTAATTTCACAAACATAAAAATCAGTCTTATTAAAACTGAAGCAACTTGGAAGTATATAGGCTAAATACCATTCTATTCATTTATAATTTTTATCATTCCAATATTCATTCTATGCTATTTTCTACACATGTGCTGAGTATGCAAATGTATGTATATGCAAAAATATATATGCATGAGACCCATGCATATAAATCTTATTCAGTTTTTTTTTTTTACATAATAGATGCCTTGGATGTCATTCTCTTAGTTGGTTGACCTTTAACTGTAGTAGGACATGGTATGGATGGGCCATACTTGATTTAACTATTGTGTGGTAGATATCTATTTTCCATTTATTTGTATTCATTCATTTACTTTTAAGTGTTATAAGTATTATCATAAAGAATACCTTTAACATTTAAATGTTAGGTAGGTGTTTTAAAATTTAATGCAGTCAGTTGCAAGAGCAACATACCGTTAAGTGACTTCAGCAAGGAAAAATGTATTATTGATGGGACTGGAAAGCTCCGAGGTAAGACTTCAGGCGCTGCCAGATTGAGGGGATGAAATGGTGTCACCAGGGTTACCGGCTCTGTTCCCCATGACATTGTCATTATTAGTCTGATGGAGTGGTTCCTTTTGTTTCATTTTGCAGAAGCAGGTGCCAGAAAGCCACACGAAGAGTCACACTGGAGAAGCCACAGGGACACAGAACAGTCATTACTCGTGTCACGTTGGCTTCAGAGAGTGGATTTCCGGCAAACGTTGGATGTGGGCTAGATTTCCCTCCCGTGTCTTATCCTCCCAGCTGTGAGGGGTCAGGGGCCTCGGTAATGAGCTCTCCTTTCCCCGGGCTGCTCTGTTCTCCAGCTCCCCTCTACCAGGGCCCCTCTGGAGACGATTGTCTTTTCAGTGAGAATGGAGGGAGCCTCAGCCTGGACCACTGTCACCACTGGCCAAGTCTGTGCTGGTAAAGCCACAGATACCTTCAAAGGCCTCATTTCCAGCCCGGGCCTCTGTAGAGGTAGGTGTCCTTGTGAAGGTTAATGACATCTCCTAGCTCTTAGGAGATTCTGTTCCCTTGTCGTAATGGGCAGCTGTCCAACCTCACTTCCCTCTCCTCACGAAGCCATTAACAGCTTAAGAGGTATCAGCCACACAGAGGCCCGAGATCAGTGCACTGCAGCAAGGGTTCAGCTACAGAAGCAACTGCGCACTCAGCTTCAAAACAACTTGGCAGTCTGTCTATAAAGTGTCTCTTGTCCTGAGCGAGGGTGAGACATGCCCGCCTATGTTAGTGATCCATTGATCGTTTCTGCAGCAAGGTAACCTTTGTGCGTGGAAACGAGAGAACAGCAGAGTCCTGATCAATCAAACAAGCCATTAAGAGTCCTGCCTGGTCCATCGCAGGGCACTGGGGAGGGAAATCAAAGAGGGAAGGCTTTTGACATAAATTCGTAAAACGTCACCCAGGCCTGGGTGGGGGTGGCAAGGTTGATGCCTGTCCCGGCTCCTGGAATTGGTGACTTTCCCCAAGGCCCTCTTGGGCTAAGTACAAAATTCTAGGTGACCTTGGGGTCTGAGACCAGGTCTTGGGCTAAGTACAAAATTCTAGGTGACCTTGGGGTCTGAGACCAGGGGACACCTGCAGGATAACTGTCGTCTGTTTCCTGCAGATTGGCACATCACAGAGGGCCTGTGTTTACAGCCACGTTGGTGATGAGGACATAAAAAGCACCAAGGGGAGGGAAGATGGCACAGGATGCCGAGTTTCTTCTCAGCAAGGGAACGAACTGCAGCTGTGGGTTCTTTGACTCCAAGAAATGCAAAAACTTACCACCCCTGGGCCAACCACAAACTATTATTGTGACTAATTCAACAAAAATACAGGATGGGGACAAAGGACAGCAATTACCCGGAACTTTATATTACATGGAGAGCGGTGGGTTATTAAGTGGGACTCTGTTTTTAAAACTCAAACGTTTTGGGTATTTTCTTCATGGAAATTTCATTTCAACTCTTAAAAAAAAAAAGGAAACCACATAGATGGGCGTGGTGACAAATGCCTGTCATCCCAGCACTCTGGAAGGCTGATAGGAGACTCAATTTGAACCCAGCCTGGGAAATTTAGCGATTTAGCAAGATCCTCTCTCAAAATAAAAAAAAATTTAAAGGGCTGGGATGTAGCTCAGGGCCAAGGCCCTAGGATAAATTTCTAGAGCTGCAAAAACAAAAAAACTAAAAACCAAACCAAACCCAACCAACCACGCAGACCAAAACAAAACAACCCATACATTTATAAAATACATTTCTAGTTTAAAAATCTAACTTCAGGAAATGCCCATCTGTATCAAAATGGAAACGGATGGGTCTTATACTACAGTTTATTTCACAATAGGAAATGTTCTCACCGTAACTATCACAAACTGAGTGTGTCGAAACAGCATCCGGTTCCTCTGACGGTTCTGGAGTCTGATGGGTGAACAGGGCTGAGTTTAGGGACATTTGTTCCCTGGCCTTTTCCAGCTTCCAGGAGCCGCCTGCACTCTGTGGCTCACGTCTTTGCCCTCCACCTTCATCCTCCCCAGAGCCCAATGGTGGCATTACATTCGCATTCCCTTCCTCTCTCTGCTTCCATAGTGACCCCGACACAACACTGGTCTCACTTGAGTGATCCAGAGGAAGCCGCCTACTCAAAATCCTTGATCATGTATAGCAAGTTCCTGCTTGTTCTATAAGGCACCTGTTCAAGGGTTCTGATGCCTAGGGGGCGGGCAGGTTCGGGGCCACATGCTGATTATCTACGGGAAGCAGGGTGTAAATGGCAAAGACACTCAGTTTTCCACTCTGAGGGCCACCCCTCCTTCCTGTTCTCGCGAGAGCCTAGACAGCACAAAGGGCACCTGGCAAATTGGGGTCTTGAGCTTCTGCCCAGAGTGACTCTTGGAAAGCCTGGGAGTGACTGTTCCGCCTCTGGTCCAGGCGTGGCCTCCATGAGCCACTTCTGCAGAGCAGGGGAGCACCCCTGAGTGGAGCCCGCTCGGGAAGGCCAGGTCCTCCATGTCCTGTGACGAGGGACCCTCCACGGCCCAGGACAGAAGCGCCTCTCACAGCTGCTCGGCACTGCAGACCGGGGGGGGGGGGGCAGGGAGCAGCTGGCCGGGTGCACAGCGGGGCCAGGACGGGCTGGGGTGGTGACCCAGGACAGCGCTCAGTTGACCCGACTCGCCCTCCCTTCCTCTCAGAAGAGTAACAGGCCCTGCATGATGGACGCTGTTTGTGTTTCAGCGTCTGCATCATAAATTGTTGAATGTCCGTGTTAATTTTCTTTATTGCCGTTAGCTTTGCCTTCCAATCGTGCAGCTGTTCCGAGAGCAGCTCTTGCCCCCGGAGCACGTCCCTGGCTGCCATTTGGCGCCGTGCGTCCTGGTGGTGACTGACAAGGCAGACTCTTCACGCGGCCTCCTTTCTCAGTGTGCGCGGGGCTCCGGGACCAGGCGGGCATCTGGGGCCCAGGAGCTGCAGTGGCTGCTGAGCGGGCAGAGAGGCACTAGTTAAAAACAACACATGCCGAGGCTGGAGCTCTGGGCTTGATTGCATACTTCAAAATCATAAAGACTGGGAGCAGCCAAGGAAAGGGTGTAGGGATCTCTGTGGGTTTTGTCCGTTTCCATGCACCGTTTCAAGTTCACGTGGACCGTTTCAATTGGCATTCGGGGATGCCAACAAATGCAGTTTTGCCTGGTTTTTCAACTCATACTTGAAAGTATAAAGCAAAGGGGCAAACAAAGATCCAGGTCTTAAGGCTCTGAAGTGCATATGCTGGCCTAGGAAATCATTTAAAAGACGAAATATATCTGGTGTGTACTGGAGAGGGCTAGTGTAAAAACATGAGAGCAGAATCAGAACTGGTGGGATCAAGGTACAAGCAGCTGTCCTCAGTGGACCCTGGCATGGAACTGAAGGACATGAGAGCTGGGCGGAGGCTGACAGGTAGACAAAATGCTCCAGGCAGGAGACAGGAAGTCCAACGGCCCTGAGGCAGGACCATGGCTGACATGTTTTCAAAGCAGCAAGAGGTAAGTGTGACCACAGCAGAGTGAAGGAGGGGCAGCATAGAGAGATCCAGAGAGGAAGGGAAGCCAGACCACTCAGGGCCTTGTGCCATGTGAGGTCTTGGTTTTATCCGAGTGAGGAAGAGGGCCATGGACGGTTTCCAGCAGAACACTGTGTTAAGCTTTCTATTACCATGAGCATTTGTCCCCTTCCTGCTGCTCAGACAAAATACCCGATTACTGAAACTTGGAAGAGAAATTTATTTTGTCTCGTTTTAGAGGTTCCAGTCCATGATTAGCTGGCTGCAAGACAGAAACATGATGGCAGAAGGGTGTGGTGGAGGAAACCTGCTTAACCCATAGCCTCTGGGAGACAGAGCGAGGAGGAGCTGAGAGGAAGGGGTCAGGGACCAGATATGGTCCCAAGGACAGAGAAGTGCAATTACTAACCTCCTGGTGACTTTCCATCCAATGAGCATTCATCATCCCAAGCCCACTCTCTTGGTCATCTTGATACTCAAATGGACTGTATTTCACCTCTAAGGAAATTATGAAGGCCATAATCTCAGTTATCATGGTGTCACTATCTTGCGTACGACTGAAAAATGCACTAATTCCATCTCCAAAGTCTCAACACTTCCAGCACTAGCCAGAAGATCAGATCCAGGGTCCACTATAAGAGTCTGGACATACTCTCCAGCTGTGAACTGCTATAAAATTTGAAGAGCCAGTTACATATTCCCTAGGTAAAATAGCACATTGTACTGACATTCCCATCCAAAAAGGGAGGAGTAGGGCATGAAAGTAAAAAGATATAAGACAAAAGCAAGGCCAAAACCCAGCAGGGCAAACATTAAGTTCTGTAGCTCCCTGTCCAGTGTCTGGGGTGCACAGCAGTGAGATGTGAGTTTCAGAGGTCTGGGCTGGGTGGCTCTATTCTTTAGAGGTGGCTCTGCTCAGGCTTCCTTGGAAGATGTTCCATGTTCCACAAATCTCCAACTTCCTGGGGTCTTCATCTTCACTCTTATAGGTTAACACATTGTCCTCCAGGACCTCACTACAGAGACTTTAACCTTATTATACATTGGTTGGTCTCCTAGATCTTCTGAAATCTGAGTAGAAGCCTCTGTGACTCACAAAACGTATATTCTGCATGTATGGATGATGCCAAATTCTGCTGCCTGCTCGAGCAATAGCCGAGTCCCCTTGGAACATGGCGGCAGTAGCCTGAGTGTCTGGATGGGTAAACATGGACAAAGACTTCCTGAGGATCCCCTTAGTGACCATGGTTCTCCTAGGGTCCTCTATTCAAAACAAAACCTTTCAAAGGACTTTATACTTTTATACCTCCGGGCCTGTGATGAATAGGATCTTATTAGCATGTAAGATACTCCAAGTCTTCTTTCCTATTGTCTCTTTAACAGTGTTTATCTTTTCAGCAACCATAACTTTGCCTTCATTTTCCCTTGTGCTTCTTTTCTGAACGAATTAAGTTTTTAAAAGTTAATTCCATTGGTACACTTTTGACACACATAATGATCATATTCATCATGAGGAGCTTTAACTGAACATGATATAACTTAATTCCTATTTTGGTAAAATTTTTAAATCTGATGTGCTTTTTGACTCCCATTCTCACAGGCTAAAAGTTCACAGTAGCACCCATGCCACAGCCTGAATGTTGTGATGCTTTTAACTTTCCTATCAGATTAGTGTGTCATCTTAAGACTCTCAAAGTGTCAGGACATGAAAAAACCTGAAGTTCTTTGCCAGAATACACCGTGAATAGCTTATATTGTAATTCCCAGTTGGTATTTGTTCCTTCTGAAACCTCAGGAGCACAATCTTTACCATTTACCCTCCTACCCATACTGATCTTTGAAGCTCATACCAAAACACCTATCAAGCTTTACCTACAGCCTTTAGGACTTCTCTAATCTGTGTCTCCAAACTTCCCAAATTCCTCCTGCAAAAGGTTCTAAAACAAGATGTAGTCACTGCAACAACCCTGCTGTTGATGGGATTGTATTAGTTCACTTTGTATTGTTGGGACAAATTGTCAGACAGCTGCAACTTAAAGGAAGAGAGGTTTATTTTGGCAGAGAAGAGCCCAAGAAGAAGGAATTAGTGACCAGATATAGTCCTTAAGATCATGCCACCACATCCCACCCAGACACAAATGTGCTTTCCTAATCCCTTGGGTGGCTCTCAAGCCAATCAAATTGACAGCTACAACTGAGCGTGCTGCCATGTAGTGAGCGATCACAAACCCGGCAGCTTCAGTGGCCCCCATGTGTCATACTCGAGTTTATGACCGACATTTTTAGCTGGGCTTGTCTCTCAGGGTCACACAGAACTGAAATCATGATGTTGGCTGCCATGTCTTCATCCCATGACTACAGCAGGGAAAGGACCACTGCCACATTCACTCAGATTGCTGGCAGAATCATTGTCCTTGTGACTGAAGTGCTGACATCTCAGTCTTGCTGTCAGCTGCTCACCACTCTCAGCTTCTTCCTGTCACTCTTAGGTCCTTGCTATGGGGCCTTAGAGCTCATGTGGACGATCTTAGCCCTTTAAGGCTCACCTGATTAGATCAGGCTCACCCAGTGCTCTCCCCCTTTGAGGGACTCAGCCGATTAGCAACCTAGTGGTTGGAGTGACATCCATTGGTACATTCTGTTGGCACTTCTTGCCTCTACTCCAGGAGAAGGAATATATTTCAAGGAGCAGAAAACTCGGGCTTCTTAGACTATTGCCCATGACAGAGCAAGTCAACTGACTAGTTGAAAGGATCACTCTGACCATTGTGTTATGATTGGGCCTGGTAGAGGGACAGGGCCAAGAGCAGACTGAAGTGCTTTTGTAGAGGCAGTAGCAGTGGAGGAGATAAGGGGTGGAGCCTCACAGCAGTGGTTGTGAAATGGTCTGATGTTTTTGTGAAACGGGTTGAAAAGGACCAATAAAACCCCGGCACAGGTCCCCAGGGTGACTTCGTGTTCCTGGTCTGAGGACCTAGAATTTTGAGCTGTGGGAGTTTAACGAACTTTATCCAGAGGGACACAGATTTCCAAAGAATTAGCTTAATGTTTATGGAAGTAATGGCAGATGTATTCTTCTGCTTTGTATATTTTATAGAAAAATTTTAAAAACCCAATATACTATTCATCCAGATAAAATTTGTTTAAGATCTCAAAGTGTGATTTTCATTTAAGAGAATAACAGAACTTGTATCTGGAACTATGTCAGCATTTCTTAAAGATACTGGTTCCTGAAAATACTGCAGCACAAGAGAATCAGTGAGAATCATTTGTGGAAAAATTACAAATGGGCCAGGAATTGGCTTGCTTCACTGACTTTGACTTGAATTAGATGTGAGACAGATGAGTGGAATCAGGCCTGTTAGGCACGAGAAAGTATTGCAATGTCACACGGAGCAATAAAGGTGCAAAAAAATTGAGCGGAAACATATGTTCTTCAGAAACTAGCTGTTAGGTACGAGGCTTTCTCTTATTGATGTTATCTGTATGAAATCCGGTATTATCCCAGGAAGCGAAACAAGGCCACTAACTGCTGGATGACAAGCTGTCGTACACCTCATCAAGCCTGCTTGTTTGTTCGCCATGCGGCGTGTGCCCGTGGGGAGATGAGAGGAACTGTATCTCTGCTCGTCCGCGTGGCAGGCTGGGACGGGCGCCAGCTGGACGTGCTGTCCTCAGAGTGTGCGGCCATTCAGTAAGGGCAGGGTCTCGGTGACAGCCAGCGTGCTTTTCCATATACAAGATGCAAATTAAAACCACATGGGCGAACAGGAGCTCTGAAGACTGGCTACACACCGCGGGGTGTCTGCCTGCCGGGGAGGCGGGTCCAACTGGCCAGGCTGCCTGTGCCACTTGACCTCTTTTCTCATCTTCTAGGGAAAACTCTCGTTTCTATTCCAGAATGGAAGGTGTCAGAAGGCACCCTGGTGGCCCCCTCTACATCAAGAGCAGACATGTTCTGGGGCAGGAGAATCGTGAGTTTGAGCCCTGCCTGGATGATGTAGTGATACAGTGAGATCCTGTCTCAAAACAAAAAATTTAAGGAGGCTGGGATGGAGGTCAGTGCAAAGGGTCCGATCCCTAGCATACAACAAATGAACACAAAGTTCAGAAGTACCTCTCTGCTTCCTGGCCTTTGGGGGGCCTTTTAGTCTCCTGGACCAAGGATGAGACATTCCATCCCTAACGTTCTGAAGCTGAAATTCTAACAGGAGAGACAGGAAGTAGCTTGGCATAGTGCGTGGCAGCCTGCGAGGGCACTTCTGGGATAGGGGGCTCCAGCCAATTCTAGGCAGGGAGGAGATCTGATCCATTGCTCTGGTTTTTTTTTTTTTTTTTTAAATAGGTTTTCAAACCTATTCGAAAGGCCACTGGCTGTGCCTGTGGTTCCCTCGGGGTCTTGTGCTGAAGTTGGGGATCTAGGTATTTGTGCACCTTACTTACTAAAATTGTCTCCACAGCGTGTCCTGAGCCTGCTTGTTCCCAACCTCCACCTGGTGCCAGGAGACTCAGGGTGCACTGCAGGGCAAGCGCGTGCCCAGTCTGAGTGGGGCGGTCTGACCCCCGATGTCAGCAGCAGCGGCCCCTCCACTTTCGACTTACCCCTCAACTGCACCCTGCCCTCCTTAAGCAGAGACCAGCTGCTGCCAGGACAGTGAGTGACAGTGTGCAGAGGTCACTCTCATCCCACGGGATGGAAGAAGCTAGCCTGGGGCGCAGCTGCTTTGTCATTTTGAGCTCACTGTGAATAGTGCCCTTTCCACTCCTGCACACACCCTTGGCTTGGAGAGTTCATTATTTGGTCACTTCAGGCCTAGGCAGGTACGGCTATGTTCAGGTATCAAATTCAGTGGTCATCAGGACCTCTTAGTGGTGGCCTCACTATTGAGGGCCAGATGGGTATACATTTACCCCGGTATCCATTTTTATTGACATGGCCGATCAATGGCTAAGGGCGGCCCTGGTTTCTAGCAGTTTTCACAAAAGCATCACGTTAACTCTGATTGGGTTACTCAGGTCATGTGTCCAGCAGGCAATAAATTCCTGTTGCCAGGCAACACTGGTGCTGTTTGACCTGGACCCCCGGTTCTACTCCTGCATCTTGGCTACTGTTTCCTCAGACCACATCGCTAGGCAGGGGAAGATGGTTTTCAAAATATAAATCAGATGAATGACAACCTATCTTTTGTATAAAACGTGAACCACTTTATTGCTCCAAGTGCTTCACGGAACAGCAAGAGAAAAGCCAAGTGCACCAGGCCCTGCAAAGAGAAACACATACGAAGATGCTGGCCCATGGCCTATGTGGGTATCTCCTAGGTTGGTGACATGAATGGTGCCAGGTGTGGTCAAGCCAAATTCATAGGAATAATGGTGCCTGTGCTACATGAAGGGTGTTCTGCTCCAGGGCAATCAAAGCCTGGACCTGACAGGCTCCAGGGTGGCCCAGTCTCTCAGGAGCCTCCCAAGGGCAAAGTCAGTGCTCATGTGGTTCTGTCGTTGCCATGCACTTAACAGCAGTGTAATTCTCACGGGGCTACAGATGACGCAACAGATTCTTCTGGGAGGGTATCACCTACGTGGAGCTCTTCAAGGGTAGGCTATGTCCTCTGTCCCTAGAAAAATGGCTGGCTTCAGAAGGGCCTGAGGAACGGGGTGTTGAGGCCAATAGGCAAGTTCTAGCTGGAATTTAACAGTCTCTCTGAAGAGTTATGCCTGGTCTATCTCTGCGACAAGGACTGCCAATGTGGATGGGGAGTAGATGGGACCTCGTGCCAACTGCAGGGGAGAAGAAACCTTTCTGTTCTGCAGGTATGATGACTGAGTTGTCCGAAACTAACCAGCAATGCTGAAGACAAGACCTGTGAAATTATTACACGCTTGGGGGCATCACGGGAAAGGAGGTACTGACAGCCTCATAAGAGCTTTTGCCCTGTTTGTACTGCAGAAGCAAGTGGGGCTGGAGGCAATCTTAGTGGAGGAGCAAATGAATTTCAGGGAAGGTAATCGGGCCCATGGAACAGACACTATCTCGGATCAAAGTTCTTTTGGGTCCGGTCTGGGTCTATGTGTGGTGTCAAGTCTGTCCTTCCTATGATTGTATGAGTTTCCTTTCACCTCTCAGATGGTAAGATACCTCAGGAAGAGATTCACCGCAGGGTATTTCATGGAGGATCAGCCTTTGGGGAGACAGAGAAGCCCATCCTATACTTGTGCTTTCCCAGATGGTGTTGGTTCAGAGGCCACACAGTGGGTTGTTTCTCCACTCCTAACGCAACACTTCCATGCTTGGCATGTTGCTTGGGAGCCGTCCCTATCAGCCTAGGTCATTCGGTTTGGCAATGGAAGTCAGCTTTGCCAGTTACTGAAACAAAAATCTTGGAACAAAAGAGGAGAGAAGGAAAGGCTAAGTCACCAGGCTCTGGAAGGGCGAGTTCTAAGGAACCTCTTCAAGGCATGTGTCTTGGGCAACTAGCCCAGCCATTCTTGTTTCTTAAGCCACTCCCCTAGACATAAAATTCCTCAAGAGAAGTCTGAACTTGAGCTCTGAGCTACCCTCTGGCTAGAGTCCCTGGATGATCTGTTCCTTGGAGACAGCCATGGAGTGGGAGTGGAGTCCTTGGGGTGAACAGTAGTCCTAGGTAGAAGAGCAGGAAACAAGTCTGGCCAGAAAACAGGCCCAGGAGGCTGCCAAGCTGTTTCCACCTGCTAGTCTCTCTCGACTCTCCCAGCCTGGCCCTTACTAGGTCTTCAGCACACACCGAACCTGCCTAACTATGGTCCTGAACGTGTCCAAAAGTTCATGTGTTAGAAATTTAATCCTTAAAATTCATATGTTGATGGAATTTAGAGGTGAGGCCTTGGGGAAGAAATTATGGTGAGATGAAGCCATGAGCTGGGCCCCATGATGGCATTAGACTTATGCCAGCTTGCTTGGTCTTGCTATGGGATGGCACCGCTAAGTTAAGATGCAGCAACAAGACCTTGCCAGATGCCCAGAAGATACCAGCTCTGTGTTCTTGGACTTCGAGCCTTAGATCAAGGTTTTAATTAATTTTTGTTTTTTTATTTTTGGTACCAGGGATCAAACTCAGGACCTAATGCTTGCCAGGCAGGTATTGGGCCACTGAGCTACATCCCTGGCTCGTAAGTATTTATTTCAACAGAAAGGACTAAGAACCTCTCATCCCCAAAGTGAGGACAGAATTGCTTTTTCTGTCTCTTTCAGTTGATAGTGCAACGTTTTTATTCCTAACAACCCAGCTGACATAGTTGGCTAATTTTAAGTTTTTGTTTCTTCAGGTTGGACTCTACCCTCGTTTGTTTTCCTCAATGTCCAACTGAGTTCTTGGCATAGGACAGAATTCCCATCAATGTCTCACACTAAAGAAATGCTTGAATGCATGTAAGAAAGTCCCAGTCAAACCACTGTAGTAGTATTCAAGATACAAAGACTTCATATATATGCTCAGGAAAATATATTTGAAACTTGAGAATAGAGTATAAAAAGATGATTGAGACCTATTGGGATTAAGGCAGAGGATAGTCTGACTAGGTCTTCTGAGGACCATACAGATTGGGTATTCCAACTTTGAAAAATTTGAAATGCTTCAAAAACCCAAAAAGGTACCTTTTTGGACTCGAAGAGGATGCCTTAAGCAAAATCCTATACTAAGCAACCTTGTTTCATGCCAAAAAAAATTTTAAAATTGAATAAAATTACCTTCAGGATATGTGTATAAAGTATGTCTAAAGACAAATAAGCTTTGTGCTTAGACTTGGGTCCCACTTGTAAGATGTCTCAATCTCTATATGCAAATATTCCAAAGTTAAAAGAAAACACAACATCTAAACACTTCTAGGTCACAGTATTTTGGATAAGGGGTACTTAATACTCAACCTGTATTTGCTATCAACGTTTTTACAACTCTGGAAAAGTAAAGGTTAACATGACAGAAACTTATAAGCTATTTCTAATAGGCACTATAGTTTTATTGGCCCACTGAAATATTGCAGTGATCGTATCTGATTTAACAATTGAATTACAGCATGTTTTCCAGTGACTACATGAATTTATTCTCAATCTTTTTTTTTGAGACAGGTCTCGCTTTGTAGTTCAGGCTGGCCCTGAGCTCACTATGGAGCCCAGGCAAGCCACCGCGAACTCAGCAATCCTCTTGTCTCTGCCTCCCGAGTGCTGGGATTACAGGCGTGAGCCACCACACCCAGCATTGTGGTATGCGGTGTTGATTGTTGGTGGGTGTGAGTCTCCACGCCCAGCATTATATGTGGCTACTGGGGATCGAACTCAAGACCTTGCACGTGCGAGGCAGGCACTGGAATCACTGAGCTAACCCTCTGGCCCTCAATCTTGTTTTAAATCAACTTCGCTGGCCAATTTATTTAGACTATTTTATCAAAATTTTAATGCTAACACTCTTAGATTATACCTCAATAAACACATTTGAGAAATTAAAAACTGTCTTCTGAAGTCAAGTGGTTCCCATTACATTAAAATAGCAGGCTCATGGCCTGAACACCTTTTCCTCGGGCCACATGTGGAATTTATACCGACTTGTCTGTGCACTGCTGGCTCCCTCTCCTCTAGTCCTAACCAGGATGCTGGGAATTTAACATCACTTTTTTCGTAACTCCTTTGCCAGTTTAAGGAGAAAACAGTGATGCAGCCATGCTGAGGAGCACAGTCAGGACACTAGTCTGGGGAAAACACTTTAGCAATGATGCTGTGAGAATTTGCAGCCTTCCTGGAGCTTTTGAACCGGCTCCCTTTCCAGAGCAGGGAAATTGCTCTCTTTACGTGACCACAGCACACAAAGTTCATTCTGGATAGAGTCCTGAAGGGGGTACGGAGCTTCCAGAAAACTCCTGGACCAGAGATAGCTGGAAGGGGTACAGGAAGCTCCTCTTCTTGGTGTGTGCTGAATAAGTGGTAGTTTTTCACCAAATAATAGCAGCGCTGCAAAGGTACCATGAGATCACTTTGCTGACAGCTCTTATAAACATTCACCCCACTTATAGAAGCAGTATCTCAATACTAATTATTCTTGAAGTTTCATCCAGCTCTTTGATTTCCTCTTCTATGAAGCCTCTTAGCACATGCATACAATTGAAGGTTGTCTGAAGATTGATTTGCACCCATTTTAGAACAGTGAGACCTCCAGGGTCTAGCACACCCACCCACCATGCCAAGAGGGGCAGCAAATTAAAATATGTATTTACAAATTTGATGATCAGGAAATTACTCCTGGAATGAGATTTCTTGTTACTGATTTCAGAGATGGATTTGCTGGCACGGTGAAATGAAAATGATATATAATTTGCTGTTTTTCATGCAGATGAAAAAGCAGAAATATCTGTCAGCTCAGATCAAGGAATGGCCCACCTAGAAAGAGGAGAGACATGCACACCGTCACATCAGTAGATGTCATGACCAACATATCACTTGTAGTTGAAAATAGGCCTAAATTTCTTGAGGCTTAGTTTTAACTAAAGTTACTCTCTCCAAACAACTGAGGGTATAATTTCTCTCATATTAAATAAGTCTACATGCAAGAATTTCAGAGATGTTTTTATACAACATTAAGGATGTAGATTCTTTCTGGATTCCTCTTCTTCTGTCTTGTGGGTCTATCCTTAATCCGCTCAAGAAGGCTCCTGGTGCTCCAGCCGACAGGACAAGTGGTTGGCAAATGTCTTGGCCCGCTGAGTCAGCTAGAAGGTTCTCCTCGAAGTCCTGCTCAGTACCTTATGCACGTGAGACTCAAGAAGAGCCTGGCTTTCCTTTATTTTGGCTAGGACTATAACCATTCCAAACAGTAGCAGGGTTTGGTTCATGAAGAAGTAATCAACGGTCCCCGACACCAGTCTTGTGTCTCTTTCCATAGTGTTTTCTCTAAAGAACAGCAGTGCTTTCCCTCTTCTTCCTTCTCATTTGCACTCCCTTCCATCCTGTCCTAGTGCATTTTAGGTCCTTGGGATGTTTATATTAAATAGGGTCTGGGTTTCAGAGGTGCCATGATCTCTGCTCTTTCAGACCCTGGAACAACCATCAGCACTCCAGGATGACTGGAAACTTCAGAGCTCCTGATGAAAGATGAGCCTTATAAAACAAACAGCTTCATTTTCCAAAAATTGCATTCCCATGTTTTCTTAAATGTGAGTCCTTTACTTATATAATTACATAAACATTTTTCCTCACCTGAACTGAACTAAGCATGCAAGCGAACTCAGCTAATTGGCTGTAATGACAACAAAAATCAACACCTAATGTTAAATTTTACTTTAAAAAAAAAAAACCCCTTGGGGAGTCAGCTCACTCAGGAATTGAATATGTATATTTTCTTCAAAGATTCAACTTTAATAAAAAGAACTTCCAATTAATTTTCAAAGACCTTTTGATCTAGAAGATCAATTGAGAGTCCAAAGGCCCAAGTTGAACCAAGTTTTAAAAAAATTTTATATGATTGCACAGTAAATTGACCCTTTGTAGGTACACAGGCCCACAACCACAGGTGGTAGCTGCCACGGCCCATGAGAATTAGAAGCATGAAAGCCCACCATTGCCCCCCACATTTCACTGAATGTCATCAGCCTCTCTTTAAACATGTTTAGCAACCATGGATCCAGTCCCCAGTCCCAAATGTTTTCAGTTCAAGAAAGCCATACACACGGAATCCAGTAGTACGTGACTTTTTAAGCCTGTCTATTCTCCTGCCTAGCATTAGTGCTCGTGTGACTCCTCCAGGGTGAATATGTAAACAGTAGTTTGTTCACTGATGTTGCTGAATGCCGTTCCATTGTTCTGGAGAAACGAGAGTTCACTTAAGTTCTTAAAAAATTCCTTCAGCAGTTGATGGCTATTTGGGTTGTTTACACTTGGCTATTATGAATCCTGCTGCTGTGAACATTACTGATGCATATTTGTGAAGACATATGCTTTCACTTCTCCTGGCTTGCAATTGCAGGGCAGCGGTGGTCTCCTGCAACTACATGCAGAATGTTTTGTTACTACAAATGGTGAGTGGCGGGCTGGGGGTGGGGTCAGCACGTGTGTACTACACTGAGCCAAGATTTTTTTTTTTTTTAATTTGGATGCTTTAGGCTTCAACTTGGCCAATCTCCTCACATCTCTTCACAGCTCACTCTTTGTGAACAAAAGAAAGTGCAGCTCTTTTGATTTCAGTAGCTGTGGTTAAGACATGTCGTCCAGCCTCTTGAGTAATGCATAGTCTCTCGTTTCCTCCTCCCACTCTTTAATAGACTTAAGATGCTGACAACGTGGGTGACAACAATTATTTAGCTCAAAGAATCCCAGATGGTACCAAGTACCCAAGTCCCGCAGGCTTACTCCTGTCAACAGATCGTGTCTAGTTCTAAATTTAAATCTCCATTGACATCATCATTAAAGTGTCCATCTCTGATGTCAGTGCTTTCAAAGCTCCTTTCTCTTTCATCAGATTCCATGTTGGGTAGTAGCTGAAGTCAGCAGCTGTCTCTACAGTCCTGATTATTTTTGGCCTTGAAGTTGGCAACCAATAATCTTAGGGGTGTAAGTGTAGAGGGAAGCCACAGGCCTTTAATGCATCTATTGGATATTGTCGTAGAAGATGTTGGGTAGAATGAACAGCACGGGCAAGGTTATGGTGTAGTAACAAATAAGACCCAGATCTCCATGGTTTAACACAGCGGAGGGATTTTTCCTTCACATTTTCTGTCCAATATGCGCTGTCTGTCGGGGCCTCATCAGTTATTCACTGGTGAAATCTGATGGAGGCTGTACTTCAACGTGCGTTCCTTACACTGATAGGGCAGGGAAAGGGAGTGTGAAAAAAAAAAAATCACCCTGCATTTCTTCAATGCTTCTGCATTTAGATCACTTCTGCTCCAATTTCATTGGCTGAGCGTGGTCACATGTCCACACATGTGGCATTCTGTCCCTTTCACGTACTTGGAAGAAGTAGGGAGTTTGGGCTACCGGTGAGTGCTAGATCTGTCTACCAAGAGGAAGAGGTGGACAGGAAGTCACTGACTTACAAACGTCTTGACTTATATAATGGTCCTGTCTTGGCCTCTGGATCTCAGTAAATTATCACATCTTCATGTCGATGGATTAAGAAGAATTATCTAAGGCAAGACACTTTTTTGAACCCAGCCTTCTCCATAACCTTATTTTTGTCTGCAAGAAGGCAACAGCATCCATCTTCTAGGCTCTGAGCCAGGCAAGTCATTTTCCTTGGCTGTTACCCTGTCTCCATGGTGCCTGGTCAGAGCCAGAACCAAAGAGTTATCCCAGCAGGATCTGAGCTGAGAGCGAGGTTCCCCTGCACCCACGCCCTCGATGGCGCCACCCCCAAGCAAGTGCCACCGGCGGGACCAGGCGCCAGGTTGATGCCTCCTGGAATCTGATAAGTCAGTCTGGAATGGTGCCCGGATTAACTTGTCATCACCCTGGAGAAGGGATGGTTTGAGACATTTCAATCTCCTGAACCCCGGAGACAGTGTTTGTTATTGCTAGGCAAGGGGGTGGGGCGGGGCGGGGCGGGGGTGCTTTGCAGCGCTCTGGGGAGGGAGCCCCGCCCACCTCAGGCCAGCCAGGAAGCCAGGGCCCAGCAGAACCACCGCACCTTCCACTTGCTTCCTATGCAGGCTCGGGAGGTGGCAGTTCTAGCCAAATTTTGTTTTTCCACTCTAAAGCGAGAGAAACAGTGTAACTTAGATTCTCTGACCATTAACATACCATGAACGAATGAACTAGAAGGAGAAAGGGAAAAGCAAAAGCAGAGAAACGATTTGGCCCCCTGCCGGCGTGTCTTTGAGATAGTTTGAGACCTGTTTTGGGTGTGAATGAGGCCTGAATCCTGGAAACGGATGGGAAGCAGAAGAAAATGTAGCCTGTTAACTATCTAGGACTTACTTGGTCAAGTATCAAAAAAAGTCCAGTCAGACATATTTGTTGAGTAACTGTATTAGCCGATTGCTCGCACTGAAAAAGACTGTTGAATTCTCCTAGCTCCACTGACTATTCTCAAGTATTTCCATCTCTCAGTACATTTTTCAAAGAAAACCTTTTATAAAAACTGAATTTGTCCAACAGACCAGAAAGGGAAAAAACATGCAAGTGAGGAGGACACGACCCACAGCTGACACTTTCTTTCCCACATCCCTTTGTGCCCACTTCCCTCTTCTCTCCCCTCCCAGAAACCATGCTCCTGAGCCTTGTGCAGGGAAGTCCAAGCACCTAAGTGTCCTTGGTATAGCCTAGGAACAGTCTCACTCTTTGGAAAACACTTGGAAGTGTCCAGAAGATTTTGCACTACCACAAGAACTGGTGGTGGGTTCATTTCTAACATGTTCATTTTCTAGGTTAATTTCAGTCGTGACCTGTACTGATGAGACAGGTGCTCCCAGCACATTGTCCTCACCAAGGGCTCAGATCCAGCAGGACAAAGCCTACTTTCCTTTCAATGGCATGAGCTAAGGGCCACCTACCTACCCAGTGGTCTGGCCCAGCCCTCTGTCTTGCGTGGAGTTTCTTCTGCTTATGGAGCCCAAATATACCCCAAGCTTCCTGTGTAGCCTTCCTTCGAAGTCAGGGACCAGCCACTGGACCTAAGTCTGAACGTTGTAGGATAAAAGATTCTGGGATGAGGAAAGTTTTCTGGGAAAGGGTTTCTTCAAGAAAACGATGCAGTAGAAGGAACTCAACCTTCTGGCTCTGAAGACACTTGGTTGAGAAACAAGAGGTTGGAACCAGAGCAGCTGTTTTGTGAGCATGAGGAGACGGGCTTGAAAACCAAGCCAGTGTGCTGAGGAAAGCAGAGCAGCATGTGTGGTTAAGCTGAATTATTCATCCTTTTTGTGACAGAACAATAGATGTGACTCTGCTAGTGTAGGAGTCAGGCGTTACCTGACATCCACACATTTGCAGACATACTTTGCCGAGGGACTATTCCATACAGATGTTGTTTGATTGTCACTGTGGCTTTTCTTGTTGACTTGGGCTGTATTAATCCTTCCCTCCCCTTCCCCGAGCTTCATTTGCTTCTGTCCAAGGCTTTTTACCCTAAGAAAGTGCATCAAAGCCTTTGACTGGTTATTAATGGCATTTTATGCTTAAGCTCTTTAGAATCATTCTTCCGATGACCTGCTCTGACCCAGCCAAGAATAGTAGATGAGAGGACAGCACACACTGACTTCGAGGTAAAGCCTTTCTTTCTGCCCCCAGAGCAGAGGTGGCACTGTGTGGCTTGTCCTGAAGGACTTGTCGCCTTCCTCCTAGCTCCTGGATCCTGTTCCCTGCTCTGAGCTCTCTCCTGCTCCCAGAGAAACCTTCCTGGGTCCAGAACCTCTGGCTGCAGGGTGGGCAGACGGGCATCAATCAGCCACCCTGCCTGGGAGATGCTGCATTTATAAGGGGAAGGAGAAGATGGAAAGAAAGATTCTCTGGTGTTGCACTGTGGATACGAACAGGTTAGGTGCAAAGGAGCCTCTTGTGCCCAGGCCAGGCTGTGGTTTCCACATCCCAGTGTAGAATCATACCCGACTGCTTTCCTGGCTCTGGGCAGCTGGAGCTTGTCCAGGTCCCTGTGGGGGACAGTGATCGGTAGACAGATCACAAACTCCTGAACGCTGCAGGAGGAAGGTGCACCTGCCCTCTTCCCACCCCGCCTCGCTGTCTGATGTTATCTAGGACGGGGCATGGACTCACAGGAGAGGGGTCATTCCGGGCAGAGAAGATGATGCCCTGGGTACTTGCAGCTTGGGCTTGTTTGAAGCACTTCGGACCCACAGAAGGGAGAACAAAGACCTGGATACTCAGGGAACAAACAGCTGGGTAGCTCCCCCTGCCTCTGCCCCCCCCCCCCCCCCCAGCAGCAGACTTTGGAAGGGCCTTGGCAACTTCCTGTGCACCTGTCTTTCTTGCAATCTCCCTCACCAAAAAGTGATGCATTCTGTTGATGTAGCAGATATATCGTGGGCCCTTTTAAACCTTGAACTGTGTTTTCATAAGGGACCATAGTTCATCAAAATGTGCATGGTGAGAAAGCACCCCATGCACGCCTTACACAGGAGGGATTTCAATCTAGGGCGTTGTCTCCATACCTTCCTTTGCAGCGGCTTTAGAGAGAAATCACAGCCCTTGTTTTAAGGCAGATGAAATAGTTCATGAATTCATGGCTCCGCTATGTTGACCCGAGTTGCTCACCAGCAGTGACTGGGGAGTTCATATACTCAGTGACTCAAGAGACCTCCATAAACCATCGGTCAATTGTTTCAAATTCATTTTCCAAACTCAAGTAGATGAGCCTGAAAAACACAGATGGCATTTTGGAAGAGGTCACTGTGAGTTATAGGGCATTTTGAATTTGCTTTCAATGTCATATAAACAAAAAGTGAACTTATCTCCCAAAGGAAACTGGGAACTGACAAGTTATTAACTCCTGTGTCCCCACCACTTTACATTTAACTTCCTCCTTCAGTTCTTACGGTCTGAGGGACAGAAGGGAAGCCGTTATCCAGACTGAAGCCATAGCCTGGGACATTTCCAGGGCTCAGCCAATCACTGTGGGAGAAGCCCCTGACCTATACTGGCCCAATCAGAAGGTGTCTCAGCTCTTCCCCAGAATGCATGGCTCTTCTCGGTGGGCCTAACCTTGGAAGATGGGGTTGCAGGTGCCACATCCACCTTGACACTTAGAGCCTGCTAACCAGCTGAACATAGTACTAAAAGCCTCCGAGAAACAACAGTGTCTGACACAGAGCGGCACTGTGCCAGTGGCGGCTCTCGTGGCCAGTATGTTGGTATTTAGATCGATGATCCCCATCCAGAACCTCTCTCCACCCTGGTTGCCTCCCTTCCCTAAAAGCCCATCTGTCTTACTGTATAATGTCCTAATCTTTTCTGCTCTGTGGCTCCAGCAGTGTGACCATTTCTCTTTCTAATGTCACAGGTCCCTGACCTGAGAAGGTAGAATACTACAGGTAAATGGGTTCCACCTTCAGATAGGAAGAGCACAAGACCGTGCTTCTGCGCATCTCCCCGCAAGGGTATAAATAGCATTATGTACACGATCTTTTCAGTGTACATTTTGTGGCTACTCCGAATCCATCATATCACCTTTGAGTAACCAAATCCCAGTTTCCCTTAGAAACCATTCTGCTACTCTCCTCTAAAAGCTTAGCCGATCCTGAGTATCAGAGGGAATAAAGATGATTAGGAATCCTCTCAGCCACTCTGATTGGTCCAGAGATGAACATGTGACCCACTCAAGGCCAATGAGGTTCAAGGAGATTTTTTACTGTGACTTCTGCGAGAATCAAGACTCTTCTTCTGGGCTCAGTTGCTGCTCTGCAGCTGGGACAGGAGAGGCTGTGGTGTCTGAGAGGAAAAGGGGACAGACCAGGAGATAGTAGCCAGACCATGATGAATCATAGCTTCTGGATCTAGCTGTGCCTGGAACCAACAGGCCATTCCAACAAGTTTTAGTTATCTAATGTTTTAAATTCCCTTAAAGCTATCTCAGATTTTCTTTTTCATACAACCAAGGGTCCTGACTGAAAGTCTTTGTTATCTGGTATCTCTTACTTCACAAGGTGTGTTCAATGTCTCAGCCTGAAAGAAGTGGTAATGATGGGATGGTGGCACACGGCAGCTTGGGAGGAGGACAGTGGCATGCAGAAGATCTGAAATCATGCTTGTCACTAAGCCAGTCTCTGATTCTCTGAAAAGAATCTCTTATATCAAATCTGACTTATTTGTTTTGAAAGTGAACTTCTGCACCTTTAGACAGTACCTGCACAGCTTTGGGTGGCTTCAGTCAGGCCTACAGGGGAGAAAAAGAAAAAGTTGAGAGCAGATCATCGAATGTGATGATGTGTGGCTGGAGGATTATACACACGGGACTCCATCATTCAGGGCATTGAAGCATGGAGACCTCTTCTCCCCTTTGCATGTCTGACCTGCCAAGACCCTGGAAGGATAAAGAAACCTTGTCTGTATGGAGGAAAGTGATCTTCTGGGTAAGAATTACAGCTATTCTACCACCATAGAAAGAAAGCATCAGTGTAAGAATGGAGTTTAATGTCTAAGGGAACTGCTTGGATATTTAAAAGAAGCAAGGGCGCCCATGTGTCTCGAGAGCTGGCCACTCATGCAAGGAGCTGGTCCACACAGGTCGGGTGTACTTCAGTGGGACAAGGGCAGATCCTTGGAACTGGCTCATTTTCCTGAATTTCCTTGGCAGCCTCTTACTTTGGTTTCTTTGCAGTGTGGGGTGCTTCTGTTGTTCACCCCTCCCCTGCTTACGTTCTTACTCGATAGCAAATGTTGACGGACACCAGGCCTGCTGCGGGTGAAAGCCTCTGACCTGACCCAGCGTCAGGGCAGAAATGGGATTTAGAGACAGGTCAACACGAGGCATGGAAGGCAGGACCGCTGGGAGTCTCAGACTTGCTATATTCAAGAGGCCTTGGGAAGTAGCGAAAACCAACAGGGTAGTGGATCTTTAGGTCTTTTCTGAAAACCAACTGGAGGAGAGAAGGCAAATTACTTTGAAGAATTTATTCCAAAAAGACAGATGCAAAAATTTGACTTGACAAAAGATTGCAGGTTTTGTGAATAAAAAAGGTTATAAAGACAAGCTGAATAAAAAATAGCTTCACATTTCATAGATTTAAACATCTGAAATTCCAATTACAGATGGTTTCCGACTTCAATGGTTTAACTCAGATTTTTTGAGTTCAGGATATTGCAAAAGAGATACACATTTAGTAGAAACCGTGGTCTGGTTATTTTATTTCAATCATCTCCTGTCTAGTATGTTTTTTATTGGTACATTATATATATACATCACAATCGCACTCCACATTGAGTTTTTTTTTTTTTGAGACAGGGTCTCGCTTTGTAGTTCAGGCTGGCTCTGAGCTCACTATGGAGCCCAGGCAAGCCTTGAACTCAGCAATCCTCCTGACTCTGCCTCCCGAGTGCTGGGATTACAGGCGTGAGCCACCACGCCCAGCTCCACATTGAGAATTTATACCAGTATATGACAACTTGTCATTTTTCTCCCCTCCTCACCCTACCTCCCCCCACCTCTATATACACAAGCATTTTTTTTTTTTTGCTTTTGAGACAGGGTCTCGCTTTGTAGTTCAGGCTGGCCCTGAGCTCACTGTGGTGCCCAGGCAAGCCACCGCAAATTCAGCAATCCTCCTGTCTCTACCTCCCGAGTGCTGGGATGACAGGCGTGAGCCACCACGTCCAGCATTGTGGTATGCGGTGTTGATTGGTGGTGGGCTTGTCTCCACGCCCAGCATTATATGTGGTTACCGGGGATCGAACTCAGGACCTTGCGCTTGCGAGGCAGGCGCTGGAACCACTGAGCTAACCCTCCGGCCCACTACGCAAGCATTTTTTAAAAAATCTTTTTCTTTCATTATTTACCCCTAAACCCCATTACCCTTTGAATATTTACATTTCACAATATCAATCATGCATTCTAGAACATTTATAACTTTGGTTTCTCCTATCAGAGAAAATAGGATATTTGCACATTTGACCTATTTATTTCACTTATGAGTATGTTCTGAGGGTACGTCCATTTGAGTATAAATGATTCAATCCCATCATTCTTTATGACAGATTAATACTCCATTTTATTAAAAAAAACTCACGTCATTATTCAGTCTAGAGTTGATGGGCATTTGGGGATGTTTCCAAGATTTAGCCATCACAAACTGAGCTGCTATGTACAAGGGTAGCATGTTGTTTGGTAGGCACTGTCTTGTGGTCCTGAGCAGCAGAGGTAGGCTGAGCTTCCAGGCAGCCCTGTGATTGCAGGGTGAATCACTGATACGAGGCAGTGAGTCTTGCTGCCAAGCTAGGCTGTGTGGTAGGGGTAGGTATGTTAAATGCATTTTTGATTAAGGTATTTCCCATTTATGATAGGTTAGTTGGGAAGGAACCACATGACAGCTCAAGGAACATCTGTGTTGCAAATGACTCCTGGTACTGCTGCTCAGGATAGGTGAGGTTCTGCTGCAGTAACAAGACCAGAAATCTCAGGTATGTAACATAAGAAACTGCATTTCCACCTCAGGATCCACTGGGAATTCTGTGCATTGGGATTCAGGCTCAGAGCAGCTCCAGCTTGGCACGTCCTTCTATAATCGCTGAAGAAGGTAAGACGGTTCGATGGCAACTTTTACATTATTTTTCTAAGATTTACTTCTTTTCATGTGTCATGGGTAAAGTCAGACTTTTGAGGAATGGTCGAAGGAGTCTAGGACTACTTGGGGAAACAGCAATCATGGTAGATGACCAGACCCCATGACAGGAAGCACCACGGGGCAGGACTGGTGCAGGGACCTAGCCCCTCTAGATGTCAGGCAGGGGGTCCTGGGGTCCCCTATCCTCTGGGCTTCTCCGCATGGATATAAATGCAGGATCCTTGGAGAAAACTTAGTCCCGAAGGCAGAGTTCATTTCTGGCCATGGAAGTAAAGAGCAAAGTAGCTTGTGGGAGGAGTTACTCTAGGACAGAAAACGGATCCTTTGTCTTTAGCACTGTCATTCCCTTTTCTCCACAAGTCACCTCTTATTTGGTGGTGGTCCTGGAGATTGAACCCAGGGATGCTGTACCCTAGAACTACACACTCATTCCTTTTTAAAACTTTTTTTAATTTCGAGGCTAGTTAAGTGATCCAGGTTGGACTTCTACTTGTGATCCTCCTGCCTCAGCTTCCCGAGCAGCAAATGCCACGATGCCAAGCCGTCATATTTTAGAAAATTTTATCTAGTTGTTTTAATTTTGTTTACTGTGTTTAAAGTTTCTCATTTGTCACACTCAAGTGATCAAAACAAAATATAGGAAGAGTTTGATAATTATTAGGCACCAAAGTGATATTCTGTTGGAAAGGCACATCTTGAAGAGGTGACTAGAGGAGATCGTGGCACCTTACGCGCCTCTGGATCCGGACCCGCTCTCCCCAGCAGCTCCTTGTGGAGCATGTGGGCAGAGGGCAGCACGCCCAGAAAGCAGCTCTGGGCAGGGAAGGTTTTTCTTTTTCAAGGGGGAAAAGATTTTTCTTTGGTTGTGAGAGGGGAGACGGGCAGGCAGAGCGCCAGGAGCACAAGGAATGACAACGTGCTGACTTCAAGTCTGTGCCACGTCCCCAGACTGTACACCTCTGGGTCCCAGGAGGAGCCGGGGTAACCAGTGCTGTGCAGAGTCCACAGCGACGCTGCCAGCCAGCTCAGAGCAGGAGCTCGCCTCCACCCCTGCTCCCCTGCCACACTGCCAAGGCCGGGGCGAGGTGTACTCGGTCATGGGGGCGCTGCTCCTTACCCTGACTCCCTTCCCTCCAGACCCCGCCTGGGCACCCAGCTCTGTTCTCCCTGCCACCCTCTATCTTCCTCTCCTTGAGATCATTATGCACAAAGCCTTGGATGTTATTTGCGTGAAACCATTACAGAGTAGGCGAAAGCGACATTTCTGAGGGCCCCAAAAGCCTTGGACAAATGGAGCTGCTCTCAAGGGGGGAAACAAGCAGCTCCCGTTACAGTAAAGTTCCACGCCAGGCTCCAGGTACCTGCACGGGCCGCCAGACGGACTGGGGTCGAAGCTGCTGCATTCCCTTCCCAAACCACGACAGTGAAAAGACAGCTGCATATTAGGTTTGAAATGGGCATCCTTGTCCTTGGAGATCCCAGTGACAAGCGAGTCAGTCCCCAAGTGGAATGCAAACCAACTTTGTTTCCAGAGAAGCGAAGACGACTAATAAAGGCAGAGCCTCTCCGCAGCCCTGAACTGCAGGCCTCGGTGCCCTGTTTAATAGCCTGGCGGTTGTCCGCTGAGCGTTTCAGTTAATGCACAATAAGAACTGGCCCTTAGAAACTCTTAAGCACCTGACTCCTTGGGTTTATTTATAAAGTTAATATTTAATTTTTTTTCACTTACAATTAAATGTCTCTAACTCTTATATTATTTGTTAGTTTCTATTTAATAGTGGTTCCAAGGAGTGGCTTGGAAAGAAGCTTTTGTCCCCTTATCCTCTTGGCTCTTGCAATGCCATCTTATACATTAAGTACATGGACAAGTGAACTAGGATTTGAAAGAAAAATTTTGCCACTATTTACGGGGGTGCATGTGCCAAGTAGCAAGTGTGACCACCTCTGCCATCTCAGCCTTGTAACCAGGGTTAGTGTTACAGGGTTCCGAGTTCCACATCAGTCAGGAAAGGAATCTATAGCTAATGTGTGATAACAGTCCCCAAATTTCATTCTTTATGCATCAACATTCATTTATAACTAATTTCCCCTCCCATACTGGAACTCGAACCCATATCTTCACCTCTGTTAAGCATACACTGTACCACTGAGCCATATCCACAGCTCTCATTTTCTAAAAGGAAAGTTTATTTTGAAACAAGGACCCACTGAATTACCCTGGCTGACCTTGAGCTAGTGGATCCTGCTTCCTCAGGCTCCTTATTTTAATTTCTTATGCAAAGTGGACTGTGGATTCAGGCATCCCTTGCAGGCAGCGCATATATATGGACTCAAGCCATCTTTTGGTACCAATGGATGCTGGACAACAAAATCTACAGAGAGACAGTAGCATTAAGACCAGACAGTGCGAGCATGTCCCTCTACACAGGGAAAACTTAGGACGGGCCACTCAACTGAGAAGGTATTAGAGCATTGGTCCAAAGGACCCAGCTCCTCCAAGACAGAGGCAAGTTTTTAGTTATTGCAGGGGGAGGAGGCTAAATTCTTCCATTTTCCATTGGCCAGGGCATAGTTCCAGTCAATGCTTCTTGTGACAGACTTGAACCACCAGATATGTGGTCACTGACATTGTTGAGTTTTTGCTTAGCCGGTCCAGTCCCCCTCTACAAATCATTCGAGCCTTGTGAGTCTGGACCTTGTGCAGTGTGGAAGGTCTGTAGACATCTGGACTTTAGCGGCTTCCAAAGAAGCACAAAGGGAGGCAAAAAAGAGAGAAGAGACAAACCGCCTCCGCTGGGCAGTATACCACACTAACCCTTTATCATCATCTTGGACAAAATATAAGAATGACCCTATCTCCACGTAGAGCTGAGCAGTACTTTGCTCAAGGGTTAAGACCACAAAGGAGACGGACACAATCACAGACAGACTCCAAGCTTTTATGCTGTCTTAATCATCCATCAGACATCTGTAGGCCAAGTGAGGAGTCCCTGTTTTAGCGAAGGCAGCTTTCAGGTCCCTAAAAAGTAGCCTAGGCAACTAGTCACACCCACGTGTCGCGTTATGGACAGCAAGGCTGCGGCAAGATGAATGACAACTGTGTGGTCTCCGAAGTGAGTGATTTTAAGCTCAAGAGCAAGCGAAGCCGAAGGGCTTAAGATTTCTCCTGGTAACAATTTTTTGTTTCACGCGGACATCGTGTTCCTGTGGTTTAATCTATCTCATAAGGGGTCTGTTAAGGAGAGCAGCGTGGTGGCGAAGCAGTGCGCTGTACCACACTGGGTGGGAGTTTACCGCACCCAGGGCTTTTGTTGTCTGAGCCTCCGGCCCACTGTGCTGTCCTGTCTTCATGATCTCACAGGGCCGGCGTCCACCCCATAGCGCAGCGCAGAGCCCTGTACGCACAGGATGCTTTGGTCTGAAGGGACAAGTGACACGGCTTCCATCCACACTCATCGGCCTCTCCTATCGAACACTGGCTGTGCTTCGCCCTGGGCTGTGGGAGAGCCAGTCCAGGTGCTGCTTCTGCAGACAGCTCTGAAGGACATACAGAACATGCCATGGACAGGACACCTCTGGAACACGCACGTCATGGAATTGTGGGCCCCAGAGCTGCTGTGACCATTGGTGGCTGTCATGGGGGGAAAAAATCTTGAGGGTCATGCCAGTGTGTGTGGGGTGCTGGAGGCACCATGAAATTATCTGGCGAACTTAGGACAGGACTGAACTTGATTGCTAGAGGAGTAGAAGAGGAGATCTGCTGAGAAACCTGGGATGGGAGATGGAGGCTTCTGGAGCCACAGTGGGATAATATGAAGAAAAAACAATGTTGATGAGATGAAAAGAGAGGACGTCATAGTTCCTGGATTTAGAGATGCTCATAAACAGCTCATCATTCCTGGCCTCTCCTCGGCACGAGCCTGTTTAAACGGATTGACATGGGTTTTTCTTTGCAGACAAAGATCTACAACATGACTCTCTTTCAAGACTTGGGGTTCCTTTCCCACACCCCCACAGCAAACCCGCAGCGCTGAACTGTGCATGGCTTTGAGAGATGTTGACGACTCGCCTGGAATCAATTCTGTCGAATGCTCCAAAGTCACATTATAACTCAGTTTCCCCCCAAGAAATCCCATGTTAACTTATCTCTGAGGCACATGCCCCTCTGAGCAGCCCTCTCAGTGTGTCCCACACCAATTTTCCCCTTGGCCACGGGTCTCCATTCGTTGATGTCACATCCAGCTCTGAAACCATCCAGCCCAGACAACCGCCTCTGTGGTCAATTTTCATGACAAAAATAACTAATTGAAACCGCAAGATTTGCTCTGAATGCATTAAAATGGTAGTTATCAAAAATTGGAACTGTATTACTTAAACTACCTTAGAAACGAAATCAATAGTTTTCTCAGAGTTGGGAAAAGACAAATTGCTTTGAGGAATACAAGTTTACTTTGGAAGAATACATGTTGATAAGAATAAAAAGGCATAGGGTGATTGGAGGAACAAACCCACCTTAGTACACCCTTCGTCATTTCTTGGCTTCTTCTTACACTATTTTTTAAATTTAGTTGACATCGTTAGGATACTGAGTTTATCGGTGATTCAGTTCAGGTTTCAGGAGCGAAATTTGAGCTAATGCAGATTCCACCACCTAAGCGCCTTACTTTTTAAAAATGTGTTTTTAAAACTTGGTATTTCTTGGTTTCTGTTTCATTTGTAATTCCTGTCTTCGGTGCACAACTTGTCCCTCATGGGACATCGCAACATTGTTCCCAGCTGCAGACTCCAGAAGTGCTGCCCCCCGGGCCCTTCCAGAGTCCCCAGCACCACTTACTGAACTCTCTCCCTGCAAGAGCCTGGCAGATGGGGGGGCTGAGACCTCACACACGAGCAGCTCCCCCCGTCTTAGCCTGAATCACTGGTGGGCACAGTGTAGCCACCACCCGGTGTCTGCCATGCAAGATTCCTTCCTGCCCACCTCCCAGTGACAGTGACAGACTCGTTGAGCAGAAAATACTGAAGTTTGTTTCAAAAGGGGATTGGTCTATATATTCAGTCCCATCCCTGAATGTATTCTCGCAAATTTGAGACATTACAAGTCCGAGTAGGACAAGTCCCAGGGAAATAGTCTGGTGATACCAGGAAGCACTAAGGATTCTCTTGGCTGGTACAGTGGAGGGCTGGACTCAGACAGGGAGTCTGGTCCCTATGAGGCGGGAATGGGGCTGGGGTGGGAGAGATCACACCACAGGGAGGAGGGGTGCGTCCAGAGTGCTGTAGGGGTCCAGTCCTTGAGGCCAGGCAGCCCCTCTACTAGCCTCAAACAGACATACATTAAAAAAATTTTTTTTGTGTGTGACAGGGTCTCGCTTTGTAGTTCAGGCTGGCCCTCAGCTCACTATATAGCCCAGGCAAGCCTCAAACTCAGCAATCCTCCTGACTCTGCCTGAGTGTTGGGATTACAGGTGTGAGCCACCATGCCCGGCACTGTGGTATGTGGTATTGATTGCTGGTGGGCGTGGGTCACCATGCCCAGCATTGTATGTGGTTTCCAGAATTGAACTCAGGGCCTCGCGCTTGTGAGGCAGGCGCTGGAACCACTGAGCTAAATCTCCGGGCCCACAGACATACATTTTTATCTTGTTTGTGGGAACTAAGAGCCAAAAGACATTCAAGTCTCATCTTAGTGCCTGTTATGCTAAAAATCTTGGGGAGATTCTCAAGTGTGTGAGTTGCTTGCATGTCCCATCTGATTCCGAGCACAGTGCCAATCTCAGGTACTGCAGCCTAGGGTGTGGCACAGACTGGTGGAGGTGTTGGCTCTTGAGGAAGGTGCTGCATAAGGAATGTGCTATGTCGTCGCTGGGCCAGTAGAACTTTTCAGCCCTATTATAATCTTACTGGGCCACCATCATGGATGCAGTGTATCATTATGGGGTGACTCTTGGTCCAGAGTATTTGGCACATGTTACCATGTGGAGGTTATTTGTCCAGTGACAGAAGATCCGTGTAAATATCAGCAGAGAAACAGCACCCAGGAACAGGCACTGGAGCTAGAACCTCTCTCCATGTCCTGGGTTGACATCTAAAACTAAGTTCAGTAGGAAAGGACTGGCCTAGTATCATCACCACTGTGGTTTTTGTGTCTAAGAACAACTGAGCATCAACAGGTTGACTGTGACAGGACTCTAGAGCCCCCTCCTTCTGACTCTTCCCAAACCTTCCTGGCAACCTTTTCTCCACACAGTCAAGTCTAATCCAATTCTGCTTCAGTTCCCCACTTTACCCTTGGCACCTTAGGAGTGCCATTGTGACCTCTTCAGGCCTCTGCACGCTTCTCTGGTAGCACACATAGCTACCTGGACACTGGGCATTCAGAGCAGCCATTCTGGCCTCCTGGGAATTTGTTATTTCACTTCCTGTTTCCCAGCATGCAATGGGCAGCTGGCACTGACTGAATTCTGTAGATGCCTCTCCTAATGTGGACTTCAACTTTAAAAGTCATGTTCCCAACATCTAAACTTTTATCATATGTTTAACTATATTTGTTATATATGGACATTTAAATCTATGAAGTAATGGATATAATTTTGGCATGTTACAAACACTGCTACTTTAAAAAGTTTTCAAGTACACACAATTGAGTTCAATACCATTGTGATTCACTACTCACCATAATTGATTTGATAATACACACAGGTGCTCTACTTTGTTAGGAATTTTGCAACTTTCTCCTGAACTTGGTACTTCCCTGGCAAAATTGGATCTTACTCTATCATATTTTTATGCTTAGCAGGCTTTTACTGATCGCTATCACATCACTGACTGCAACAAGAGTGTGTCCATAAATTAAAATTTAAAAATGTCTGCATCTAGACCCTTTAAATTTTAAGCTATTTTTAATTGAATCATCATTATGGCTGTTGATAGAACACAGCTGGTTAAAACCACTTACATATGTCACAAATTATGATAAAAAATTCTTAATCCTAAAGTAAAATTCTTGGAGACATACTTCAGAGGATAGGGGACTGTTTTTCACTGAATATAGTCATGAATGAAGAATGAATATTGTGTGCTATTTTAAGGAGACAGGTCTTATCACCAGTTCTACTCACAGGCGTGAGCGCTTAGAGCCTGTTCACATAAACAACCAGATGGGAGCGGAAGGGCTTGTTGGACGTCACTCAACTGTTTGGACTCCCTCCAGGTCATATGACTAAAATCACACAGCAATTTATCATAAGATATTTGACACAAGCAAAGTTAAGTTCTTCTGCGCTTCCAGGGGAAGCGTTGGAAACTCACTCAGAAGGATGTGGTTCTGCTACTGACCCGGATGTGGTACCAGAGTTATTTCTGTTCTTGACGTGGAGGCCAATACTTGAAAATGTGCCTTTGCTTTAGGTCTTAAGTGTTTTCCCAGCAGGGCAGACAGCTCCGAAACATTGTCAAGGAGCAGTATCTCGTGTGGGGACATCCTCCAGCCTCTTCTTGCCTGGGGGGACCACACTACAGGGTTTCCTTCCTCGACAGCAGTTGGGTTGGGTTGGGCCAGTGAGGGGTCCCTGCAGTGGGCAGAAGTAAGGAGACAATGGTAAACTTGGGCACTTATCGCCAGGGCTCCATCTGGGGGGTGACTGCCTTTCTCTTAGGATGGCCACAGCTCCTTCAAACTCCGGCCTCTAGAAACCTCTCCCTCCCCAACCTGCGCGGGCTCCCAAGCTCAAGCCTCACCATCCTTTATTGAGCCCACACTTGGAAGACATTCAGTTCGAGTTCACTTTGTGTTATGTTACTTTCCCGAGTGATAGACCTGTTTTCTGTATGTCGGAAGGGGGTGTTTGTGAAGGAAGGGGAAATGGGATGTGTGTTGGTTGACGGGCTGCAATTGCTGTTTGTAAAAATTGTGTTTATGAACTTAACACATCACTAGGCGCCGCCCCGCCCTGGGCTTAATTACTCCCTATGATGATGGCCAACATCAGATCCTCTATCCCTGTCCCCTCTCTGTATAATGGTAAGGCCACAGTGGGAAACCAAATATGTATTAAGGATGCTGGCGAATTTTGTTCATGAATGCCAACAGACTCCAATGAATCCGACATGACATGGTGTCTGGCCCCTTCTGGCCTTAGCTGCCAGACCTACCCAGCTCCACCTTCCTCTGTGGGGCATCACTCACCCGCCCTGGAGCCGCCCTGTGCAGAGAGAATGGACTAGAGGACACCTGGCCCCGCGGTGATCTACTGGAGCCCAGTGCCCATCCCCCTTGAAGCACAGCCCATTGTATTTCTCTATCCACCAGGCTCTCCACCGCCTGGTCTAGAAATTCCAGACAACCCATGGAGAGTTCTTTATTGTGGCAGCGGGCAACTGATCTACAGTAACATGTAAAAAGATAGGGGTCCCCTGACAAGGACGGCATCTGCAGTGTGCAGTTGAAACCAGTTTAAAAAGTACACTGGATCCACCTGCTGGAGGCCAGTGATGATCTCACACCACATCCATGAACTGGCCCGAAGACCCAGGTCAATTGCTCAGCATTCTCAGCACCCCTGGGACTTGGCGCTTGGCAGTTGGCTGTGGAGTGAGTTTGCATTAGCTGTCACCATGGCTTCTCCCCTCAGGATATGTCAGATTCAGTGTTTATTTTCAATTAATAATTTTTTTGATTTTTGAGACAGGGTCTCACTTTGTAGCTCAGGCTGGCCCTGAGCTCACTATGTAGCCCAGGCAAGCCGCCGCGAACTCAGCAATCCTCCTGTCTCTGCCTCCCGAGTGCTGGGATTACAGGCATGAGCCACCACGTCCGGCATTGTGGTATGCGGTGTTGATTGTTGGTGGGCGTGTCTCCACGCCCAGCATTATATGTGGTTACCGGGGATCGAACTCAGGTCCTTGTGCTTGCGAGGCAGGCGCCGGAACCACTGAGCTAACCCTCCAGCCCCTCAATTAATAATTTTAAAGCAGTAAGAAGTCGCAGAGTCTCTTAGGTCATGACCCATCACTGCATTAAACATGGCTGGGTCACTGCTCGGGACCATGGTTTGGGTGGTGGTTGGACTATTGTCCAGCTAATATTTGCTTTGTCCTTCATACAGGGTCGGAAAGCACCTTCCCACGCTGTCTCAGCGGCTCGCTGTGATGGGGGGAGGGCATTGGTAGAAGTGACAAGAACAAAGTCACAAAATGGGCATCATGGGCTGGCTGCGCTTGTCATGGGGGATGGGCCTTGAGAACAGTGAGCCCAGGTAGCCGCTCTCTCTTGTGCACACAGGGCAGACCTGAGCCCACCAAGCTGCAGCTGGGCCCTGTGTGGCCCAGCTGACCTGGGAACCCTTACTGTGGATCGTGGAATTGTGTCGGCAACAGCTGACAGATCATGTTTTTCAAACGGCTCCGCAGAGCCCCCGGGGGAGTCATTTTCAAACCATGTCTCCACTCAGAACCGGGCTGCGTTTGTTCATGCATCTGTTAATTGTTTATTCTCCAAATGATTTCTGATCACCCTTGGCACCAAGGTTGCTCCGGAGAGACTCATCTGTCTGTGTCTGGGCTGTCTCTTCACCCTCACGAGGGAAATGAGGGCTCCTTGTGTCTGTTCTTAAATCGTGGCGAAAGCAGGAGGCCAACCCTCTCCCCTGCTCTGTTCTCTGCAAAACCTACTGAGGCCAGTGGGGATTGAGATTAGTGGTGGACAGGCTGAGACAACGCCGAGTCTGCGCCCCCTGCACTAAATCGGGGACTGTGGGAGAAAGTGGGCGCTCAGTAGCGCCCCCTATGGGACAAGTGTTTCCACATCTTGCGTGGGTTCATGGACCTTGTTTTTAGTAAAAGAAACTGAGGGTTTGATTGGGGGCAATAAGCCGCCCATTTGTTGGTGCAGGGAAGGACAGACAGGGTTAGCACCCCGATCTCATAAGCTCAAGCCCATGCTTCTCGCTTCTGTTCCAGGCGCCATTTCCCTTGGGAAGAGGAGATGTAGATCCTAAATCTGTCAGTTGTTCACAAGCAGGAGGGTCCGGTGCAAGCATCACTTCCTCTTCCCTCAGCTCATCCAGCGCATATTTGTGGAGCTTCCTTTAAACGAAAAGGGAAGTGACTACGTTACTGAAAACATGCATATCCTCTCCTCAGGGACAGGAAGGACACAGCCGGAACAGTACATGCTCCGTCATTTGACAGTGGGAGCAGTAATAGCAGCTTAGCAAAACCCTGTCTCAGAGGGTGCTACAGCTCGATGCAAAGTTCCTGGGTTTAGTTCCCAGGACCACAAAAGAAAAAGAAAACAAGGGAACAAGAGCACCAGGCAGAGAGCACAGCCTGAGTAAAGACTCATGCTTGCATGAGGGAGACCCACACGCTCCCTTCCCAGAATCCCACAGGAGACCAGAAAGCTCTGGAGGGCCAGGGCCAGGGCTTGTGTTTTTGCCATGAAACCCCCGTCTTTTGAACAAAAAGGGAACAAGACATCAGCAGTCAGGGGGTGTGTCCCCTTGGAGTTTCAGCCCGGAGACTGTCACTTATCCAAGGCTATAGCAGTGACCACCATCATCATCCTGACCATCACCGGCCCCAGCGTGGGCTGTCCGAACCCTGGCTTTGCCATTGCCTGTGAGACTCTGCTTGCATGGCCTAGCCTCTTCCTCAGTTTCCTCCTTATCAGTGAGGCCAGCCAATCTCCCCTCTCCATACACTTGCCTTAGACAAACTTCTACCAGAAGTGCGCATTAGCGCCCCTTGAGGGGTAACATCAGTATTAATCAGGCCCACTCTTAGAGACTAGAGGAAGACTTGCGCTTCAAGACCAGCCTGTGGGCATGGTGTAGAGAACTATGGCTGCCTGCCCGCTGCGGGCCTTGCTCAGGCTGCCCTCCCCGGGGTTGGAGGATGGGCACCCACCACCCAATCTATGACAGGCTCAGTCTACTCAAAACAGCATAGCGTATGTGGATCTCTGCTTCCCTTCTGTGGGCTGGAATTTTGGTGCGATTCTGACACTCGGTCTCCTGGGAGCTCTCCTGGTTGTAAGATCTCACACGGCATGTCCAGTGAGACTGAAGGAAGGAAGCTTGTACCTCATCTCTCTGGACTTCAACTCTTGCACTCTTTTCTCTTGATTTTGCTTTTTTGCCATGATAAATTGCATTCAGGAAAATGACCACATGCTGGGTGTTGAGTCCCTCCAGGGTCTTGGTCCCATCCAGGAGTGGCCTTTGGGCTCCTCAGCCCACCCCTCCCCACCCCGTTTTTCTAGCCTCTAGGTCCTCGCTTTGGGGCTCCCTCTTTTCACTGTGGTACTAGGGATTGAACCTAGAGCCTTGACACTGAGCTATATCCCCAGACCTTTGAGACAGTCTGGCTAAGTTACACACACTGGCCTCAAGCTTGTGGTCTTCCCGTCTCAGCCTCCCACAGTACTGCAGTCAGAGCCCACCACAGTTCGCAGCCCTTTGCCATCCAGAACATTTTTTTCCTGACTTTTAGGATAATCTCACTGATCATTAAGACTGTTCAAAAACCTCAGCTTGACCAAGAGTTTTAAAAGATTTTATCCTTCCTGGACTTCTACTCTATTTAATATCAAATTCCCCCTGGGGTGCGGTGTCAAAGAATCCTTTGTTCCCTTCCTAAGAACTGTCCATGTTTGGAGTTTTGTGACACGTGTCAATTTACGACAGCCCTTACTCAGCCTGGGATCCAAGATAAGACAATGTGAAATGGCTGTTTTGACACTGGTTTGCCTTGTCCTCCCTGCTTCGTGTTCACTGGAAAAAGACTTTTGAGGCCAGAATTTTAATTAGACACTAAGTTATTACCCAAGTTCAAAATATTTTGACAACTCTTCATAGACATAACTATAGAAAATACACCTCTCAGTGCTACAACTAGAATTAGCCCTAGACCTGTGAATCTTACTTTTAAGATAATTTTATTTTCTTCTAGTAACCTGATTTCTATAACTCATTAATCTTGTCATACAACATCGAGTGCCTACTAAGTACCATAAACTGAATATTATGAAAATTTGGAATGAAGCATGATTCTCTGCTGTAGACATGCTTGGATTCTATAAAGTACTTGGTAGTTTGGGAAATTCTTTTGCAACTAAACATAGTTGTCCATTGCCTCTGTGTGTGTGTGTGTGCTCGCGCACATGTGGTACTGGGAATTGAACTTGGGTCCTTGTGCTTCCAAGGTAGGGGCAGTACCACTTGAGCTAAATCCCCAGCCATGCTTCTTTCTGATACTCTGGGGATGTACACCCTTCCGTCATGTAGCTCAAGTTTCTCAGGAAAATTAACCCTAAACCTAAGTATAGCAGTGGGCCCTGATTGGTCTAAACCAACTAATTTTATTATCTGTTGCCACATGATCAGTTCAGTGAGACTCAGCCTAAATCCATTACCTTCTCCTAGGCACAGAGTGGTCCAACTAGTGAAAAACTTTTTCCTTGAAAATTTCTTTCTGGTCAACAAATAGTGATTTGAATCCCAAAATGGCCAAGTTATTTGGAAAAGTCAGGCTGACAGAGAAACTACATAAAAATATTTTAAAATGGAAAAGGGTCTTGATAAAGCCATGATGTATATGCCTATAGGTTTATTGCTTACTCGAACCAATAAGTTAAAATGATTTAGCCAGGATTAGTGCTTTTGGTATTTACACTGAAAATTAAGGCTCCACAATAGCCATCTGTTTTTTCCTCCCATTATTTGTCTGATTTTCCTTTGGGAGATGAGTCCCTGTGGTTTCTCTGGTACATGTCTTGGGCAGGACTCTTATTGTACTCAGCTTTACAGGTATATTTGGCTTCAACCAATCCACATCGGTCATATGTTTGCTTTGATGGCTGGCTTACGGTTAGTGAAATAGGAACAATTTCAGGACCTATCAGTTGATACTTATGAGGCGTCCTTTCTTCTGATTTGTGTAGTATGACCATCTGAATTGTAGATATTCAGAGCCACCTTACTGCCAGAGAAGAGACTGAGGAGGAAATTGACCTTATAGAAAACAGAGCTAGACAGGCAAATTAAATAAGATACTGGATTAGACCTGTCATGAAGCTGGCTACTGCTGCACTTCTGTTTTGATGAAAAGGAAACTTTGAGCTAGTTAAAGCTGGAATTCCTGCACTGGGTTATTTTAACTAGTTTGCTCAGTTCCTGGCTTTGTCCCGAGGCCAACTCTAGGACAAAGCCAGGCGCTTGTGTTGGAGATGCACAGACTTCTGTGGTACAGGTAGCAGTATGCGTGGGATGGTGACACAGGAATTGTGATAAGACTCTGAAGGAAGAGATGGAGCATTATTTTAGCAAGCTGGTGTGTCACACTATATGCTCTGGTTCAAGGTGAAATGGAGTAAGCATACCTTGCCCCGTGTTCCTCCCATGGGCAGGACTAAGGAACTCAGGGAGGTGGCCTGGAGGGGGGACCTGAGGCTCAGAGAGCCACAAGGGTACAGCAGCTTAGAGAAGTCGGCGGGGTTTAAAGCCTCACTAGAACTGGGGCGAGTTGGTGCCAGGTTGCTTTCACAGGACTCAAATCCTCAAACCCAGAAGTAGGTGCCAAGGTGAAGACAAAGCTGTGGGAAACCCCCGAGGAGCCCACCGGTCTAGCCCAGGACCCCAAGCCTGAGAAAGGGAGCTTCTAGCGGTCAGGGAAGAGTGGATCTCCCTATTCTTTTCTCTTTTTTCTCACACCTATACTCTGGTTTTTGAGACACGGTCTCGCTTTGTAGTTCAGGCTGGCCTTGAGCTCACTATGTAGTCCAGGCAAGCCTCGAACTCAGCAGTCCTCCTGACTCTGCCTCCCGAGTGCTGGGATTACAGGCGTGAGCCACCACGCCCTCCATATTGTGGTATGTGGTATTGATAGCTGGTGGGCATGAGTCACCACACCCAGCAATGTATGTGGTTTCCAGGGATCAAACTCGACCTTGAGTTTGCGAGGCAGGAGCTGGAACCACTGAGCTAAATCTCTGGCTCCCCACACCTATACTCTTAAGCAAGCAGTGTTAAGGGCAAGGCAAGGCTCGAACAAGACTCAGTCTCAATATATAAAAACCTCAATCTCGATAGGTGACCAGGGACCTTCAAGACTCACAGGAAAAAACAGACATAACAGATATGGCAATTTTCTGATATTGACTTTAGAGCAGTTCTTGCAAAAAAAAAATTCCTGTAATAAGCAATTATGTACATTTATGGAAAAGGCAGAGTCTAAACAATAGGAAAAAATCTTTGATTTGCAGTTAGGAAAAAGGTCTTTAGACAATGTGAATCCATGAAAACAATCCATAAATTGATATAGAAAAATTGATAAAACTGATTTCATAAAAAATTTAAAACTTTCACTTGGCCAAAAAAAAAAAAAGGGACAAAAAAAGCATTGTAGAAAATACCCTCAAACTCCAGGTTTTTTTTAATAGGTAGAAATTATTGCAGAATTACATCCTGAATCACTGACAGGATTTATAGCCAGAATATGTAAAGAATCCTTGAACCTCAACAGCAGGAAAGCAAACAACCCAATTAAAGAATTGGCAAAGGCAGACTCCAACTCTTTTGCCAGGCTATGCAGGTGGAAATTTTTGCACAGGATAAATTTTTCTGTATCATTAGCCACTAGGGAAATGCAAATTAAAGCTACCACAAGATACTACTACTTCCCATCTCTTAGAATAGCTGTAAATGAAAAACCTGATGATTCTGAGGGCTGAAAGGTCAAGGAGCAGAGGAATTCATGTGTTGCTTTTGGGAATACAAAATGTGCGTTCAGTCCGGAAAACCGTTTTGCAGTACTTTATAAAGTTAAACATACATTGACCAGATGACCCAACAATCCCACTCCTGGGTGTTTGCCCTAGTGAAAAAGCAAATGTATGTTCACACAAAAACCTGAACACAAATGATCATAGCAGCTCTCTTCGTACATGGCAGCTACAACATGGAAACGACTTGGTGTCCAGCAGCAGGTGTGTGATTAAGTTATCAGCACTTCCTCCCCAGAGCCAGCACTTCCCAGCCGCACAGAGATGGCGCCTGCCCATAAACACAGCGACTCCAAATCTGGAAG
>PVIC010011809.1:0-40604 GCA_004025085.1 Thryonomys swinderianus | reverse complement strand
AACACCTGTAGATGCAAATGAGTTCTAGAAAGTAGGACAGCTTTTATAGAGTGGAATATTTCTATAGGAAACTTGGTGTGGGAATATGATGAGGGGAAGGAATAAATATGATACAGAAAGAAAATAAAAGAGCATGTATAAGGGGGGAGGAGGGGGGAGTGGGTAGGGATATGGGTAAAAATGAGAATTAACTTGTGGCCTATACTGGTACAAATTTCCCAATGTTATATGTGATTTTGAGATGTATATAAATTGTACCAATAAAGAATTCAATTTTAAAAAAAAAGGTGTGGTGGGCTGGGGCCTGGGGTCTTTTGCTACCCAGAGTAACATGGATCAGGCCCAAATTTAGCCTCTCTGAACCTCATTTCTGCCTACTCGTTAATTATTATTTCCCTGTGTGCCCTCAACTCACAGGAGACTAAAATCTAATGTAAAGGTTCTAGTTATGTTCCCTTCCCCTGGTTCCCACAAAACTCCCAGAGAGCTTCCTGCTTCAGCCTCCATGCCAAGGTTGGTTGGAGTTTTTTTTTTTTTTTTTTTTTTGAGACAGGGTCTCACTTTGTAGTTCGGGCTGGCTCTGAGTTCACTATGTAGCCCAGGCAAGCCTCGAACTCAGCAATCCTCCTGTCTCTGCCTCCTGAGTGCTGGGATAACAGGCGTGAGCCACCATGCCTGGCACTGTGGTATGTGGTATTGGTTGCTGGTGGGCGTGATTGCTGGTGGGCCCAGCGTTGTATGTGGTTTCTGGGGATCGAACTCAGGACCTTGTGCTTGCGAGGCAGGTGCTGGAACCACTGAGCTAATCCTCTGGCCCGGTTGGTTGGAGTTTTTTAAATTTGACATGAGAGTATTTAATCTTCGAAACTCTGTGAACTATGATTTATTATTACCATCCCTCTTTTCTATAGCTGAGAAACTGAGGCACAGGGAAGTTAACTGTACAGCGTATAAGTGGCAGAGCTAGAATTCTAATTCAGACATACACTCGGAGTTCATGATCACTTATAATCACCACAAATTAAAACTCATATGAAACATGTAGTCCAGGGGCTGGTAGACAGGAAGAACTCAATACATGCTTGCTACAGTATGTTGTAATAACATACATGTTATTACAGTGTTTTAAAAACCAACCGAACTTGTATTGGGAGGGACTATTTCAAAGCTCCAGAGAACAGCAGCAAGGGGAGGGAGTTTCAGCAAAACAAGTGTGACTCAGTAGTGGCTTGGCACCGTGGGTGCTGGGCACGAACAGGGGTAGCCGAGAGGCCACTTGTCAGGACAGAGGCCACGCTGCAGAACCTCCCAGCTGCTGCCAAAGGGGATTCTGTGATTCTAGGCCAGTGTCTTCCAGCTTGTTTCTGTACAGTATGGCTTCATTTGTTTACTTTTATATTAGGTTCAGTCACAAACCTTGTTAGTGTTATATTTTCGTTTCAATGATGTGAATCACCTGCCAGTGAGAACATGACTCTGTAGTTGATGTGCGCCGCTGGCGAACCCTCGTGTTGTAACGTTTGATGTGTTCCAACACCTGCACATTATGCTGAGGAAACAGGCACATAAATCTCCCAGTTCCAGTGCTGTCGTGCTCGGCCCTCCCAGGCAGGAAGGGATCTGAGGTCACTGTCACTTGGCTAAGTGCCACCGGGGACTCTGTCATTTACCTATTAAGAGAACATACAGTACCACGAAATGTCCTATGGGACATTTATTTTTTTTAGATAGGGTCTCACTGTGTACCCCAAACTGGCCTTGAACTCAGTCCTCCTGCCTCAGCTTCCAGAGTACTGGGATTACAGGTGTGTGGCACCACACCTGGCCCAGATTTTCACATTGAAAAATGATGGGATTCTGACTTTGGATGTGAGTTGATATCACATCAGAACAACACAATTTGTGAGGTGGCCAGGGAGCTCCAGCGAGTTTCCTGCTGCGAGGGGGAATTGTTCCCTTGACAGAAGTAATAACTTTGCTTAATGCTTGAGGAAGTGCTCCTGGGCCTCTAATTTGCCTTCCCCTAGAATTTCAGATTTCAGTCTAAGTAGTTATATCTCTTTATCATTCTCCCCTCCTTTTCTTTTTTTCTTTTTTTTTTTTTTTGGTGATACTAAAGATTGAACCTGGGACCTTCTCACTGAGTTATATTGCCAGCCCTTAAAAAAAATTTTTTTTTAACTTTGAGATAAAATCTTGTTAAATTGCCATGTTGCCCAGGCTGAGTTTGAATTTGCGATCCTCCTACCTCAGCCTCTTGGGTACTGGGATCACAGGTGTGTACCACCACACCCGGTTTACCATTAACATTTCATTTTGAATGTACCTTGATAGCTTCAGGACAAGGCATGACTTTACATATTGATTTTTTTGTCCTTCTCCAGAGGGATAATTGAAACAGCATAGTTAATTCCATTACTGAGATGCAGTGGGTGAAATTGGTAACAAATGTGCCTGGCCAGCTCAAAGAGTTGGTGTTTAGGAACCAATTTCTTCTCAGTTATGTCATTTTTTTCTTGGCCTAATGTTTTACAGAGTTCTGAATGTGTAGTTACTATGGAGATAGACAAAAATAGGCATAAAGTTTTGGATATCAAGTTGTCAACAATTTACTATATAAAGAGTAGGATGAAGAGTCAGAAGGGAGGCTACAAGCTTTTGAAACAATGTCTGGAGGCTTAGTGTCTAATGTCCTCAAGGAAGGGCCAATGAGCACAGGAGTGAGCTTGGTTTCAACCGTTTTCCTTCCTTCCTTCCTTCCTTCCTTCCTTCCTTTCTTTCTTTCTCTTTCTTTCCTCTTTTTGAGATAGGGTCTTGCTATATAGTTCAGGCTGGCCTTGAATTCACAGCAATCCTCCTGCCTCAGCCTCCTGAGTGCTGGGGTAATAGATGTACCACCATGCCCAAGGAGAATGGGAATTTTAGACATAAAACTCTCCAAAGATCTTCAGACAAGCAACTTGAAACAATTACTTATGAATCACCATCACTGAAGCACAGTTTGCCTTACCAAAAAAAAAATAATCTTGGGCCAAGGATTTAGCTCAGTGGTTCCGGTGTCTGTCTCGCAAGCACAAGGTCCCAAATCCGATCCCTGGTATCATGTATCACAGTGTCAGGTGTGGTGGCTCAGGCCTGTAATCCCAGCACTCTGGAGGTAGAGGCAGGAGGATTGCTGTGAGTTTGAGGCTAATTTGTGCTACATAGTGAGTTCAGGGTCAGCCTGAACTACAAAGTAAGAGCCTATCTCAAAACAACAGCAACAAAAATAAAAAATAAAAAATAAATCTTTTTATTTGATAGTGTTCACCTATCTTCAGCACGACTAGCACTTCTGAAACAAGTCACATGCTGGTTTCTCCAGAGTGTGGTTCTCCTGTGCACACAGGTGATGCATCTGAGTGTGTAGCCTGCATTTAATCTAGACCTCTTGTAACTCACAACATGAGAAATGCCATTGTAAGTAAACTAAGATTTGTAATTTGACCACGTAATAAACAACTACAGGCATACATTTAGGGAACTTCAAAGGGGATGTGCGTCACCTGGTGATTATCTGCGCCAGGTTCCTGTGTGACTCCCATTGTCTTGAGCGTCTTGAGTCCAGAGAGGCAAGGGTGGGGCGGAGGTCGCACAGGGACCTGGCCCCAGACTCTAAGGCCAGCAACCACAATGCTTCCAGGTCACTACCCTGCAGCAGGCAAGCAGCGCTGCCAGAAGGAACTTGTGTTATTTACCTACATAAAGCAAACATGGAGAGATTGGCTTGGGGTAAAAATACTCCAGGTGAGCTTGCAGGACTGGATGCTGAGAGAATGAGCTCATGCTGTGGGCTTTCAAGACAGAAAAATTCTCCTTTATCCTGTCCATTTGAGATGAAAGTCAAGTTTTGATTCAAATAACACAGGCAAACATGACTCAGGAAAGAGCTGTCAAAACGTTTATTCAAGAATAACATACACTGTAGCCAAGCACATATCTCAGTTTACAGTATTTCTCTTCAACAAATTATACTTTGCTACTTTTTAAAGATTGTAGAGTTGTAAGTATTAAATACGAAAATTATTTTGGCATATTTGGGTAATACTTTTTGTTAAAAAAAAACGTGTCCTATGATATTTGTCATCTACAAAGTCAGGTAAAGTGATTAAATTCAGAATTCATCACCAGCAAAATGCAACTTTCCTTCCCACCTGAGGTAAAGCCTGAATTGGGACAGGGTGTGTTACTGGGGAAGGGGAAAAGGAATTTCATCTTCTCTCTTCTGTCTGATTCAGGGAGTTTGAATCTTTTCTTATTTTTGAGACAGGCCTTGCCATGTATCAGGGGTTTTTCTTGGGCTCTATCTACGAGCACCTTGACCTTCCCAGGAGGAGGGGACATTTTTGCTGTCTCCACCCACAGACTGTGCAGTTGATTTAATAGGACTCTAATCCACCCACAGGAACTCAGCCTCAGCAGGAGGTTCAACACTGGAAGATACCGGAAGAACCAAAAGCCACATTCTTATTCACACAGGAAGAGCCAGGCCTGGTGGAGCCAGAGCCGATGAGTGTGCAGAACTGGATCAGAAGCTGAGCGTGGGGAGCAGGACTCCTGTAGATGGTACTGTAAATCCTCCCCTCAGGACAGCCGAGCGAGTTGCCCCCAGGCCCAAGCTTCCCCAGTGTGCAGTTATCAGACAATCTGGATAGGAAACATAAATCTAATTCAGGGCTTCATATTTAAAGAAATGGATCGTTGTGAGTCTGCCATGTGCAGACAGTGCCAACCACCCTCCTAACGCTGTTTTATGAAACAGTCCCAGGCCTCAAAGCTTTTCCTTATTGGGATGTGTCCCAATATGAACTCACCCGGACCAGACACTTCATCTGTGAGTCTCTCGCACACACGCAGGAAGCAAAGCTTGAAATCCTGGATTCTCTGGCCCATATTTAGAGATAATTCTCTTTCTAGAAAACAGTCTTTATCTGGCCTCGAGACCAGACAGCTGGCGCTCTGTTCCGTGTGCAACCCTGTACTTGGGGCCTCCAAGACGCCCTGTCCCACGCACCAAAGAGAAATCCTTCCAGGGCTTTCTATCCTGCGGCCCTGTGCGGCCATAGTGAGTTTACACAAAGCAGAGAGTGTTCAGAGAAGGACAAAAGCCACACTTCCCAGTAGGGGGACAGAGCTTACTGTAGAGGACTTGCCTGATATGTGAGAGGCCTGAGGTTCATTCCCCAGCACCACAAAACAAACAAGCAAACAGAATGGAACAGAAAGAAACAGTTTTTATGATTAGCATCCTGGAAGCCAATTACATCGCTTTGGTCCTGCTAAATACATAGAAGGGCAAATTATAGATAGTGGCTTTATGGAAGCTATAAAGCAGGTAAATTTTGTTTTTGTTTTTGTTTTTGCTTTTTGGAGACAGGGTCTCACTTTGTAGTTCAGGCTGGCCCTGAGCTCACTATGGTGCCCAGGCAAGCTGCCGCAAACTCAGCAATCCTCCTGTCTCTGCCTCCGGAGTGCTGGCATTACAGGCATGAGCCACCACGTCCAGCATTGTGGTATGCGGTGTTGACTGTTGGTGGGCGTATCTCCACGCCCAGCATTATATGTGGTTACCGGGGATTGAACTCAGGTCCTTGCGCTTGCGAGGCAGGCGCCGGAACCACTGAGCTAACCCTCTGGCCCTAAAGCAGGTAAATTTTTATAAAATTGTGTGTCTAGCATGTACCATGAATTTTTCATATGTCCTTTATTTTAAAAATTCCTTATTATCCACCTGGTTGGTATATATCATGAAAATTATTATTATTGTCATTGTTATTATTATTATGGAGACAGAGCCTCACTATGTAGTGTATTTCAAGCTGGCCTCGAAATCACTATGTAGACTAGGCTAGCCGTGAACTTGAGGTGATTCTCCTGTCTCAGCCTCCTGAGTGCTGGTGTCACAAGCATGCACCACCATACCCAGCAGTCAGTTTAACTTGGATACAGCATGTGTCAGTCATGTCTGGATGGATGGTGATGATGGACAGGGTGGAGCAGGGGGCACTTGGGAAGGGAGTGTTTAGAGCAGAGTTAGGCCTGGTGAACACTTCACTGCAGTACTGAAGACAGAGCTGGGCCTTGTACACCCAGGCAAGTGCTGAACCTAAGCCTCACCCTAGCTGTTGGGGTATTTTTGCTTCCCTCTGGGTGCTGTTCAAGCTCTGTCTCTGATTATAGGGTGGTGCCCTCTGATTCCTGATCAAGGCAGACACAGTTATTAATTTGACCAGAAATATCACTTAAATTATACCATATGGGTGGACCCTGGTGGGTTGTTAAAAAGTTAACCATGGGATTTAAGATAAGTCCTAAAACTCTTTGTTTTTGTTTTTGTTTTTTTTTTTAAGACAGAAATTGGCTATGCAATCCAGGCTGGCCTTGAACTTGTTAGGTCCCCAGGCTGGCCTCAAACTTGCTGTGATTATCCTGCCTCAGCCTCCTAAAGTGCTGGGATTACAGGTATGAGTCGTCACACCTAGCTAGGCCTAAAGACTTTATGAGTCCAAATGTATAAGTCCAGTTTTCAGTTCTGGAATTCTGAATTTGTCTTTTAAAGACTTTAGGAAGAATCAACCTTGGTTATCTGCTTGAGAGGCAGAGGTGGACAGGTAAAATGCAAAAAAATTCAGTCCCACACTGGCAAACTAATTGACTTGGATGATTTGAGTGTCCTTTCAATCTAATGCAGTCTGAAGATGCTTCTTGTGTGAAATGGGGTTAACCTGAAGCAGGCTTCCTGGCCTTGGGGGGGCTGTGTCCACACTATTCTGTGTTCTCACCCACCCCAAGTTGGAGGACAGTGGCTCCTTCTCCAAACACAATCCCCAGGGCCCTAGGGCTCTTCTCTTGCTTTTCTATCTGCGACTCATTGGTTATTTCTTCCCTGATATGTTCATTTGAGTTGAAAATTTGTCTTTTCAGGTCCTGAAAGCACTATGCAACAAGCGCTGTTTTCATTTTCTTACCTGATTTAAGAACAAATGTTTCTTAGATGCCTACTACATGCCACCACCGTACTGGCCACTGTGAGAACAGAAACTCAAGGGTTTTACGCTCAGGATTCTTGTGGTCTGGTGGAAAGGAAGAGACAAGTAACCTGGAAACCACTGGGAAATCCTGAAGTATCACAGGCCAGAACAGTCTGGGTTGGGCTGGGCTGTGAAGTAGGGGTGAAGATGCACCACAGGAACACTTCTGGGGGAAGGTGTGAGTTGGCTCCCAGGAAGGAGACGGGCCCATCTGCTACTACCCAAATAGGGCAACTTCCTGATGCTGAAGCAGATATTTAATGCATGGAAGATTTTCAGTCACCTGAAAAGAGGAAACAGATTTTTAAATCCCATTTATCAATTTATCTGTCTATTGATTGCAGTACTGTGACTGGACCCAGGGCCTTGACACTGAGCTACATCTCCAGTCCGTTTTTATTTTAAGACAAAGTCTCACTCCATTGCTCAGTTGCCCAGGCAAGGCTTGAACTCATGCCCTGGATTCAATCCCCAATGTAGAAAAAATATTAAAGTACCCATGATTTCCCTGCTTAGCGATACATCTGGTCTTCATGCTTATAGGTTCCACAACTGCAGATTCAACCAAACAGTAAAAAAAAAGTATCAACATTTTCCTTGTCATTTCCCTAAACAATGCAATTTAACAGTTGTTTACGTAGCGCTCCATTGTATTGGGTATGAACAGCAATCCAGAGCTGATCTAAAACCTAAAAAGGTGTACAGAGGGCCAGGCATTTAGCTCAGTGGTTCCAGTGTTTGCCTGGCAAGCACAAGGTCCCAAATTCCATAGCACAGTGCCTAGCATGGTGGCTCACGCCCATAATCCCATCACTCAGGAGGCAGAGACAGGAGGATTACTGTGGTTCGAGGCTAATTTGGGCTATGTAGTGAGCTCAGGGCCAGCCTAAACTACAAAGCAAGAACCTGTCTCAAAAAACTAAAAAAAAAAAAAAAAAAAAAAAGGCAGGTAGCAGAGCCATGATGGAGGAGATTGCTGATTTGCAAAACAAATGAGAATAGAAAGGAAAGAGTGCCCCCACTCTAGAGTGTATGTGTGAAAAACTCAGAAGGCAGCAGAGGAAGAGTTAATTTTTTTTTTTTTAGACAGGGTCTTGCTTTGTACTTCAGGCTGGCCCTGAGCTCACTGTGTAGCCCAGGGAAACCTTGAGCTCAGCAATCCTCCTGCCTGTGCCTCCACAGTGATGGGATTACAGACGTAGGTCACCATGTCTGGCACTGTGGTATGTGGTACCAAGGATTGAACATGGGACTTTGAGCTTGCAAGGCAGATGCTGGAACTATTGAGCTAAATCCCGGCCCAAGAAGAGTTAATTTTGGTTGGAGGAACTGAGCGTGTATTTCTTTAGGAGGTGATTTACAAGATTAAAGAAGCTCCAGAAGGAAGAAGCAGAGATTTCAAAAGAAGAATTCCAAGTAGTCTGAGCAAAGGGGGTGGACAAGAAGGAACGTGTTAGGCTTGGAAAGCCTCGAGTCCTCCTTTTGTAAGTGAAACCGTGCTTGGAGGGAGAGAGAGGGGAGGGAAAGTCATGTTGGTAAAAGGCAGATGAGCTGAGTGACTGTGGGCAGAGCTCGGACACAGCTTCTCTGGTTCTGGCTAATTGTGGTAATTGTGTAGGTCACCGCAGTGGGGTGGGTGCTCTGCTGAGGAGGAAGACGAGGAGGAGGAGGAGGAGAAGGAGGGTGTGGAGGTGGGGAGAGGAGCTGCAAAGTCACTTCTGAGGTCCAGGTGGGAAGGTGAGAGCCTCCATGTTGTTTCCTTCAGGCTGTGCTGGTAGCTTCCTGCTGGCCCATCTGGGCCATACCTTACCTGGGACACCTCATCTTCCTCCTTTACTTTCACGGTTTCTGACACCTTTGCAACCAGCTCTACCTTTCACACTCTCCACCGAACTGCCTCATGTGCTGTCTGGTTTTCAGACCTGACCGGCTGACCGAGCGGTGGCCATGGAGGACTGGCCAGTCACACATGATGGGAGGACAGGGAGACACGGGCACCCCACTCCCGGCTCTGCTCTGTGCTCCTGAGAGCCTGGATCACATCCTCACTCCTCCTCAGAGCTTGAGGCCGAGAACTCGCCTTTCTGTTCTGTCATCCCATCTCTGTGGGGAGCCCAGTCCTCAGAGGTGGGGTGCTGCCTGCCCACAGTACCTCAGTAATGGTCGGATTCTCCGAAGTGTTACACAGGGGACGTGCCTCATATAGTTTAACTACTTGAGCTCACTTCAGTGTTTATTATTAACTCTATAGTTTCATTACATAGGATAATGTTGTACACAGACTTGCATTTAGTAGGTATTTATTGAATGAATGAGTGAGTGAATGAATGAATGAATGACTGGAGTGGCTGGTTCAGAGTTTTTTTTCTACCCCTCAGCGATGTGTCACTGGGAAACAATCTATATCTATAAAATGATAAAGATAGAGCTGAGCAGGATGTGCACACTTGTAATCCCAGGACTGAGGAGGCTGAGGCAGGAGGACTGTGAGTTGAAGGCCAGCCTGGGCCTTCGCAGTGAGACTCTATCTCACACACACAAAACAGAAGGAAACAAATAAGATGGATAATGCTAGGACTGACCTCACAGCTAGGTTAGGCACAGACCCAGGCTGCACAGGCCCTGGGTAGCACCCAGGAGCACCTCCTTTCTCTCTGGGGACTCAGAAACCCGCACAGGGCCCAGGGCAGTGGGAGGGGGAGCCCAGCGTCAGGGCACTTGCTGGAGGACCCACTTGCCCCTGAGAAGAGGAGCTGGTCTTACAGGGCTTGAGGCCTCTGCTGCCACCACCTCCTCAGCTCTTGCAGCCAGGAACTCAAAGAAGCCAAGTGAAAATGTCGACCAGCTCTTCCCGCCGACCATGCTGACCCCTGCCTTTGGGAAAATGAAAGCTGCGTCATGACAAGCCTGATGAGCAGCAGGTGTCACTAAGCTCCCAACTGCTACAGCCACGCACTGCAGAAAGACTTTTCCATCAACAGCGAACCACATACAGCAGGGTGTGGTGGGCCATTCTTGAAATCCCAGCCCTCTGAGGGGCTGAGGCAGGAGGAGCCCAAGTTCAAGCCCAGGCTGCACAACTTAGCAAAGCTGTTTTGGGATAAAAGGGAATAATTTTTTAAAAGGTGTGAGATGTAGCAGTTTAACCTGTGGTACTGTAACAAAAGAAAACACACACACAAATAAAAACAAAACTAGACCGTATGTACCTCAGTGTGCACATAAGATTTCATCTAACCGGAGGGTTAGCTCAGTGGTTCCGGCACCTGCCTCGCAAGCTCAAAATCCTGAGTTCAATCCTGGTAAGGGCTGGAGATTTAGCTCAGGGGTTCCAACGCCTGCCTAGCAAAGGAAAGGTCCCTGGTTTGATCCCTGGTAACCACATACAATAATACCACACCCACCAGCAATCAGTATCACATACCACAAATGCCAGGCTTGGTGGCTTAAGTCTGTAATCCCAACACTCAGGAGGCAGAGGAGTGCTGAGTTTGAGACTTGCCTGAGCTACATAGTGAGCTCAGGGCCAGCCTGAAGTACAAAGTGAGACCCTGTCTCAAAAAATAAAAGTACAGGGCCGGAGATTTAGCTCAGTGGTTCCAGCACCTGTCTAGCAAGTGGAAGGTCCTGAGTTCGATCCCTAGTAACCACATAGAATGCTGGGCGTGGTGACTCACGCCCACCAGCAATCAATACCACATACCACAGTGCCCAGCGTGGTGGCTCACACCTGTCATCCCAGCACTCGGGAGGCAGAGACAGGAGGATTGCTGAGTTCTAGGCTTGCCTGGGCTACATAGTGAGCTGAGGGCCAGCCTGAACTACAAAGCGAGACCCTGTCTGAAAAAAAATAAAATAAAATAAAAGTACAGCATAGTGGGCTAAGGATGTAGCTCAGTGGCACCATGCCTGCCTGAGTGCTGCAAGGTCCTGAGTTTGATTCCTGGTACCCCCCCCAAAAAAATACAGCATGGTAAATATGTGAACCAGAAGCATTGTTTATTGTCATTACATGTATCATGAACCTTGCATAATAATCTGTTCTGGATTTTTTTTCCATAGCTAGCAGTGCAGAAGGTCGGGTCACCCAGTGTCCCCACAAGGACATGATGACATGAGCTGGAGTTGTGACAGTTATGACATTACTAGGAGACAGGCTATTCAGTGTTTAGCAAGATGAAATCTTTTTTTTTTTTTTTTTTTTTTTTTGAGACAGGGTCTCGCTTTGTAGTTCAGGCTGGCTCTGAGCTCACTATGTAGCCTAGGCAAGCCTAGAACTCAGCAATCCTGTCTCTGCCTCCCGAGTTCTGGGATGACAGGCGTGAGCCACCACGCCTGGCACTGTGGTATTTGGTATTGATTGCTGGTGGGCATGAGTCTCCATGCCCAGCATTGTATGTGGTTACTGGGGATCGAACTCAGGACTTTGCGCTTGCGAGGCAGGTGCTGGAACCACTGAGCTAAATCTCTGGCCCTGTACTTTTATTTTTTGAGACAGGGTCTCACTTTGTACTTCAGGCTGGCCCTGAGCTCACTATGTAGCTCAGGCAAGTCTCAAATTCAGTACTCCTCTGCCTCCCGAGTGTTGGGATTACAGGTTTAAGCCACCAAGCCTGGCATTTGTGGTATGTGATACTGATTGCTGGTGGGTGTGGTATTATTGTATGTGGTTACCAGGGATCAAACCAGGGACCTTTCCTTTGCTAGGCAGGCGTTGGAACCCCTGAGCTAAATCTCCAGCCCTATGCTATACTTTTGTTTTGTTTTGTTTTGTTTTGTTTGAGACAGGGTCTCACTTTGTAGTTCAGGCTGGCCCTGAGCTCACTATGTAGCCCAGGCAAGCCTCAAACTCAGCAATCCTCCTGTCTCTGCCTCCCGAGTGCTGGGATGACAGGCGCGAGCCAGCACACCCGGCACTGTGGTATGTGGTGCTGATTGCTGGTTGATTGTTGGTGGGTGTGAATCACCATGCCCAGCATTGTATGTGGTTACTGGGATCGAACTCAGGACCTTGCGCTTGCGAGGCCGGTGCTGGAACCACTGAGCTAAATCTCCAGCTCAACCTAGGCTATACTTTTAATCACTAGTTTAGAGTACATTCTTTCTATTATTAAAAAAAGTCAGCACACAGGTTATCCCAGGATAACATAATATCCCATGTTATGTCCAGGAGACTGAGCCAGGAGGATCACAGGTTCACACCCAGCCAGAGAAATTTAGTTACACCATGTTTCAGAATAAATAATAAAAAAAGGGCTGGGTGTGTAGGTCAGTGTGAAGGCCCCATGTTTGATCCCAGGGCCCCAAGAAGAAGGAAAAGTTAGCTGCAAAGCAGTTTAGTTCTTTACTATCTCATGTTCACTGACTCCCATGATGCCATCATTTCCTTCTGAGCTTCAGCTCCTGTTCTGTTCATCACGGTCCTAAGAGCAGTGAGTGGTGGTGGTGTTGTTGGTGCTGTGTATACACAAATTGTGCCAGGAGCCTAGGGCTGTGGACATGGTCCCATTTGGTTGGGATATATACTTGCTATGAAGCTCCTATCAGGCCAGCATGGTCTGACCAAAGTTTTTAGAGTTTGTCCTGGTGTTTAAATGATGCTTACCTGCATTAAGCACAGATCAGAAGGGAGGATTAGTTTTTAATATTTAAAGGTATTTAACCAATATATTTTTCTAAGGCTGTCACTCAAAACAGCACCTGGCTTTTGCCTCTGCAGTTCCCTAAAGACAAAAGCAGCCCTTAGAATCCAGCTTGAATGGATTTGGGGCCTCTGAGTGGGGGATTTGGAGTTGAGTGGGTGGAGACACCAGCTGAACTTTTGGGCCCTGGTGTAAAATTAATTTTTGCTCCAGAATATTTTAACTTTTAAAAATTAGTACATATTGATCATGCATATTGATCACATTCATCACAAGGAACTTGTGCTTGTACATAATATGTATTAATTCCTTTTTTCCCATTCCTTTCCTTACCCTTCATCCTCTCCTCTCCCCACTTACAAAAGTTTTGTTTCTATTTTTTCTTCCCATTCTCTTTTTTCCTTTTTCCTCCCTTTTCTCTCCCTTTCTCCCTTGTCTCTCTTCTCATTTGAATATGTTATTCCTACTTCCTAATATCTGTCCTCCATTATGGTCCTTATCTACCCTTTGGGTTTCCCACACAAGAGAAACAATTGATATTTAGATGTGTGTGTCTGATTTATTTCACTTAGACTTATGGTCTTGATGTGCATCTGTTTTCCTACAAATGATTCGAGTTTCTTCTTTATGACAGAGTGGTACTCCACTGTGTATAAATTACATTTTCTTTAACTATTCATCTGTTGATGAGCATATGGGCTATTTCCAAGATTTAACTATTATAGATTATGCTGCTATAAACATGAACATGGTACCTGCTTCAGCAGCACATATACTAAAACATGAATATTCATGTCACTGTGATACGATACTTTCAACTCTTTCAGGAAGATACCTAGAAGATAAATACCTGGGTCAAATGAAACTTCCAGTTGTTGTTGTTGTTGTTGTTGTTGTTTTGAGACAGGGTCTTGCTTTGTAGTTCAGGCTAGCTCTGAGCTCACTATGTAGCCCAGGCAAGCTGCGAACTCAGCAATTCTCCTACCTCTGCCTCCCGAGTGTTGGGATTATAGGCATGAGCCACCACACCCAGCACTGTTGTTTTTTTTTGAGACGGGGGGGGGGGTCTCGCTTTGTAGATCAGGCTGGCCCTGAGCTCACTATGTAGCCCAGGCTGGCCTCAAATTCACAGCAATCCTCCTGTCTCTGCCTCCTGAGTGATGGGATGACAGGCGTGAGCCACCACACCCAGCATTGTATGTGGTTACGGGGATTGAACTCAGGACCTTGAACTTGTGAGGCAGGCGGCAGAACCACTGAACTAAATCTCTGGCCCCAATTTCATCTATTTTTATGTCCAAAAGTTTTCTATGGGTAGACCTGCTATCTTTCTGCACCAAAATATGTATGTACATTTAAATTTAAAAGTTTCTTGTGATTTCAAGTCTCAAATTGTTAAAACTTTCTTTTGGACTGAGTTCTTTTAATCATTAGTAATGCAAAGCCAAAAGTAATGGCACATGCCTATAATCCCAGCACTCAGAAGGCTGAAGCAGGATTGCTGTGAGTTGGAAGCGAGTCTGGGCTCCATAGTGAGTTTAAAAGACAGCCTGAGCTATGCAGTGAGATGCTGTCTCAGGTGGTCACTATGGCAATTGTCCTGGTCTGACGTTACATACTGTGAACACATACTGAAATGCCACAGTATAATACCTACACAGTTACTGTGTCAATTCAAACAAATCAGTACAATTTTTTTTTCCTGGTACCAGTGATCAAACTTAGGACTTTGTGTTTGTGAGGCAGGCACAGAGCTAAATCCCCAGCCTAGTAAAAATATTTTTTAAAGGTAAACAGAAACTGGGCATGGTGGTGGACACCTGTAATCTTAGCTATTCTGAAGACTGAGGCAGGGCAGTCAAAAGTTTGAGGCCAGACAGAAATGGGATATAATTAAGTGGTAAACACACTTGTCTAACACACACACACACACACACACACACACTCACACACAACATTTAAACCACAGGGAAAGAAAAAGAGAAACTATGGTACTGGGGATATAATCTGGGGCATTTTATTACCAAGCTACATCTTAAAGATCCTCCTGCTTCAGCCTCCCAAGTAGGGAGGGGTATAGGCCTAAACCATCATGCCCAGTGACACACATTTCTTAGTTGTATATGTGGAATTATATTTTCAGTTAGCTTCTATATACATGTTTGAATACTTATTGTTAGAATGAAAGAGTTTAGAATTGATTCTGTGCCTATTCATGTGATTATGTAAATGTATATAAATGTAAATTTGAGAGATTTTGTTCATACAAATAAGTAAATGGGAGGAAGAATATGTTGTTGTACCATCACTCAATTCTCTGAACTCCTTCCACATTTTAAATCAGATATTATGAAATAATTTATCACTAAGAATTATTATTAATGCACTACCAACTTATATATCCTACTGCAATTATACTGGTAGAAAATCACTAGGGATTATCATTAGGGATTTTCAAAAAGAATTATTAATTTACATCCAGGATGATCTAGGTTTTACATCATAACACCACAGAAAGATTTGGAAGGAATGAAATGTGTTTCATTCTGTTGTGTCTTAATTGGCAAAGAATGACTTTTCTTTTTGCCCTTTCTCTCTCCCTTTCTCTTTCTCCCTCTCTCTCCCTTTCTTTCTTTCTTTTTCTTTCTTTCTTTCTTTCTTTCTTTCTTTCTTTCTTCCTCTCTTTCTTTTTTCTTTCTTTCTCCCTCTCCCTCTCTCCCTCTCTCTCTCTCTCTCTCTCTCTCTCTCTCTCTCTCTCTCTCTCTCTCTCTCTCTCTGGTACTGGGGATATCATCTGGGGCATTTTATCACCAAGCTACATCTTAAAAATCCTCCTGCTTCAGCCTCCCAAGTAGGGAGGGGTATAGGCCTAAACCATCATGCCCAGTGACACACATTTCTTAGTTATATATGCGGAATTATATTTTCAGTTAGCTTCTGTATACATGTTTGAATACTTCCTACAGGATCTCACTATGTAATCTTGGCCAGCCTTGAACCTGGGATCCTCCTGCCTCACCCTCCCAAGTGTTGGGATTACAGGTGTGTGCCACTATGTGTAGTGCTCAGGGAGTGATGATTAAAGGAAAGGTGGGCAGGACAACCCACATAATACCTGGACCACGAACAAAAACAGAAACAGTGCTCTGAACAGAAAGCTTCCTCTGTGTGCCCCAGAGCAAGGTGAGGGGTTTCAGCCAGAGTTGGAAGCCTGAGAACTGAGAACCTGTTTCTAACAAGGTGTGGAATTGTTCTCTCCAAAGATTACAACACAAGCCCATGGCAGACCTGGGACGGGTCCAGGTGCCACATACTTGCTCTAACATTTTACTCTTATGTGAACTGGCATTTAATTTTAAATGAATAAGGAAAGCAATTTCACTTAGCTTGTGAATCTCATCAGCTTCAGCCCCGAACAAAATCTGGACTACCAAGTGAGAGAAGGAGTGTAGAGCTGCGGGACCACACGGCCGCCCTGACAATACAGTGCACGCCCACCTTGGGCCCTGCGTACCCACGGGCTGCAGTCGGCACCAGGCAGACCGAGGGGATATTTGGGGTATAGATAATGTGAGAGGTTAACTTCAGTTATAATCATATCCACTGCATGGACCCAGTAAATGAATTAAGACCTTATCAGTTTGGTTTCAATCTAATAAATATTGTCAACACATTAAAATATTTCATTCAATAATATTTTCAATTTATTTCAAGTATTGAATTTAGCAAGTGTTTTCAGTTTTCAATTGAGCTACATCTCTCATTTTGCAAATATGTATTGAATCCACTGTGGGTGTGGAAAACAATTTTAATGAGTTTAGGGCAGCAGGCCAGCTCATGACCGAGGGCAGCAGACACGAGGCCACCTCTGGCCCACGCTTTGGGCTTGGGTCATTTCAGGCAAGTCCAGTTCCCTCTTCAGGAAAATGGAAACAATCTGCTGTCCTGGGGCTCAGAGAGACAGCCGCACAATAAGCACTCGGGAAATGACGTTATTATTATTATTTTCCCTCCTTCCATCTCAGCACCTGGTGCAGAGAAGCTGACAATAAATGCTTCTAGTCAGCCTGTGAATGGAGAAGTAGTGATAAATATTTTTATGTGCTCCTCCTATTGTGGACAAAAGGAATTATGCGGCTGGCAGGGACATTTCTTCCACAAAGTATGGTTGTGAGGACCGTGCTCCATCCATTCTAATGGTTAATAGCTTTTAATATGGTTCTTTTTTTCTTCTCCCGCTCCATGGAGTCATAGGTCTCACCGTCAGAAAACTGTCTGTGTACTCAAGTATTTCTCTGCCTCTCTCTTTTTTTTTTTTTTTTTTGTGACAGGGTCTCGCTTTGTAGTTCAGACTGGCCCTCAGCTCCCTATGTAGCCCAGGCAAGCCTTGAACTACGCAATCCTCCTGCCTCTGCCTCCTGCGTGCTGGGATTACAGGTGTGAGCCACCACACCCGGCTCTCTACCTCTCTTTTTATTATCAAACTGTATAAAACATCCCAACTGTGTGGCATCTGGCGGGTCTAGGCACCAGGCATCCCCAGACTCACCCTGGCCAGGTTTGTTTCTTTCTCCAAAGTAGAAAGAGGAGGAAGAGGTGGAAGAGAAGACAGAGAAAAACAAAGCAGAAGCTTCATGGCCGTGAAGCCACTCAGGAGGACGGGGAACTAGGGCTGGGTCACCTGTGAGTGTGGCCAGTGGCCTTGTTTCGAGGCACAGTCCTGTGTCCACCCCGCCAAGGGTCACTACCCCACTAGCTACGGGCCTTGCTGCTGGAGGCCAGGCTCTGTGGGCCACTAGGGGAACTCTGGGGGCAGGGAGCAACTGCCTGAGGGCTCAGGTGGGTCAGGGTCAGCTGTGCAGACACAGGGGTCAAACCTCAGCTGTCAGCCCTGCTGCTGTTGTGACACAGAAACTATTTCTTTTCGGCTTCTTAGATGGCCAGCCTCCCTAACCCAACTCCGCTCCAGGGTCCAACTGTCCCCACAAAGCCGTTTGGTAGGAAAAGCATTTCACCTTTCCAAGAATCCTCAGGAGGGGGATTAAATTAAACCAATGCCTTAGTGTCTCTGAGATGAGACTTCAGTAGATCGTGAAGGACATATTCTTGTCAGAACATCTTCCCCTGCACAGCTGGCTTTCTGGAGAACGGGCTGCAGTGGGGTTGCTCCAGACGAGGCCTCATGTTCACAGGGCAGAGGAATGGAAGGTCCTGAGGAACAGAAGGTGCTGAGGCACTGAACGGTCCCACTTCAATTACACACGGGACCCCAGGGGAGCCCCAGTACCCTGGCGACCAGAAGGGCATGGTCTTCCCGAGCCAAAGAAGCTTCCGGTGACTCAAGTTTAGCTATGACTTCAAACCAATGCTTCCCCTGAGGACAGGAGCCCAAGGGGGCTGGAGATGGTCCAGCTGTTGCCATGGTGGGAGAGACAGGATGTGGAGGAGGAAAGGACAAGGAGAGGAGGAGGAAGATGGGTGGTGACACACATAGCCTCAAAGGGGGAGTGAGTTGGGGATGCGGGGTTGGGGGTCTGCACCCCGTCTTCGCTCTTGTGGGGTATGTTGGGAAGGTAGGAAATGAGCAGCCTGTGGCCAAAGTGGGGTCCTAGGCAGGAGAATCCCTGTCTGCAGTACTGAGGTTCGGTCTTCTCACTGTCAAGCGTTTCTGTGTGAAGCTTTTCAGAACAGAGCAAGATAATTAAGCACCCGTGATTTAGCCTGTACTGTGCAGGGGTCACGGGAGGTGGAATTCACAGTCATTTCATTTCACTCCCACCAGATTTTGGGGAAAAAAATCCAAATGATGGGCCGGAGATTTAGCTCAGTGGTTCCAGCACCTGCCTCGCAAGTGCAAGGCCCTAAATTCGATCTGGGTAACCAATACAATGGGGTGCATGGTGACTCACGCCCACCAGCAATCAATACCACATACCCCAGTGCCGGGCGTGGTGGCTCACACCTGTAATCCCAGCACTTGGAGACAGAGACAGGAGGATTGCTGAGTAAGGCTTGCCTGGGCTACGTAGTGAGCTCAGGGCCAGCCTGAACAACAAAGCAAGACCCTGTCTCAAAAAAAAAAAAAATTTTCAACTGATGGTGTTTGTGCAGCAGCTACTGTCTCTAGTTTAATCTAGGTCCCACCTTTGGGTTTAAACCTGTCGTTTTGTATATTTGTATTTCTATCTTTTTTTTTTTTTTTTGAGACAGGGTCTCGCTTTGTAGTCTATGGAAGTCTGAAACTCAGCAATCCTCCTGTCTCTGCCTCCCGAGTGCTGGAATTACAGGCGTGAGCCACCACGCCCGGCACTGCGGTATGTGGTATTGATTGCTGGTGGGCATGAGTCTCCACGCTCAGCATTGTATGTGGTTACTGGGGATCGAACTCAGGACCTTGCGCTTGCGAGGCAGGTGCCAGAACCACTGAGCTAATCCTCCGGCCCACATTTGTATTTCTTATTTACACCACCATGACTGGCTGAAAATGTGCCACCACCCTGTGGCTCTGCCTCACAGATCTCGCCTCTGAAGGTCCCTCCTGCCCTTGTCAAAGGCTGGGTGCGTCATGGCCATGACCCAGCTCAGCACCCTGGCTTCCAACAGCGATGACCACAAGTGTAATTCTTTTTTTTTTTTTTTTTTGAGACAGGGTCTCACTTTGTAGTTCAGGCTGGCCCTGAGCTCACTATGTAGCCCAGGCAAGCCTGGAACTCATCAATCCTCCTGCCTCTGCCTCCCAAGTTCTGGGATTACAGGCATGAGCCACCACACCAGGCATTGTGGTGTATGGTACTGATTGTTGGTGGGCAGGAATCACCCAGCATTGTTGTACGTGGTTACCAAGGATTGAACTCAGGACGCTGTACTTAAGGGACAGGCGCTGGAACCACTAAGCAAAATCTCTGGCCCCACAAGTATAATTCTTGGCAGGAATCTGCAAGACCATGCTGAAAACTCGCCATGCATTTCCAGTGAGTTTCCTGTTGGGATTTCAGAGTGTGTTGGAGGGGACTGTCTTCCAAGTGTGCCTTGAACTCTCAGGGACGAAAGCAGAGCACCGGCCTCTGGCTGCCAAACACCTTGCACAACTCAAACAGCCCAGGGACCCCTGAGTGCCAGGTTCAGGAGAGGCCAGGACATTGGCTGGAATAGCTGGTGACACTGGCACCTCACAGGACGGGTGCAGTGCCCCACAGGAAGAACAGGGTGGCCTGTGTGACAATTGGGGCAGCCCATAGGACAGCAGGGCCCGGCTGCCACCTTGGGTCGCTGAGAAGAGCCACTGCTGTGTTGCAGCTCTCAGGAGTGAGCCAGGCTGTAGTCCAAGCTCTCGAGCACCAAGCTGCTGAGAATACGTAGTTTTAAGGACAGGAAACACCTTGAAGTTTCTTGTTCTCAAACCCTAAGCCCCTCAAAATGTGAGACGCCAGGTCACCCCTCTGCCAAGACAAAGGCCTCTGGACCAAGAATTTCTAGACCTTCCATAGCTCAGGAATTCTGCAAGGAACCCTGAGCCTTGAAAGCAGAGACTGGCCACACAGTGTCAACTACAGACCTCTGGGGCCTGGTACCCAGCAGGAGGACACTGTCATTCCTGGAAGCAGGTAAAGTGTGAGCAGGTGACATTTGCTGCTTCCTGACAGCGCCGCTCTGGCCTGTGTCCACTTAGCCAGCGGAACAATTCAGTGACAGCTGGAAACACACTGCCGAGAGGCACTCGGTGAATGCCGACAACAGAGGGCCACTATGTAACTGCAATGGCCCAAACTCCTGATCCTCAGTGTGTTTGTTCTTTTCTCCGCTATGTAGCACAATGTGTTTAAGAGATGGCTGGATTCCATTAAGCTAGTTCAGATGTTTAAGATGCTAATCTCTCCACAGGACAGAAAAACCTCAGTAAGTCAAAATAACTGGAAGAATGAATGGTCAAGCTGAAGTGGAAACGAGTTTGGACCATCTTAAAAGATACTCAGCTTTTTCCTTTCAAGGGCATGAAATAGATTGGAATAAATAATCACAAAATGGAGCCAAGTAGAGGTCTTACTTGGAAGACTAACCTTTGTACAATTTATAAATGACACATTAACAATCTGCATGTAAGTGCTGACAAAGATATTTTAGGAACTGGGGGAAATATCTTTTCTCTTAAAAATAAGCTAAATGTTTTCTTTGAAAACTCGTATTTGGAGGTCAGGGTTTGAGACTATCTAATTCAGGCTGGTTTTGAACTCACTACATATTCCAGATTGGCCTTGAATTCACTGTGATCCTCCTGCCTCAGCTTCCCACATCCTGTGATCACAGCAGTGTGCTGCCACACCCATAGTAGAAAACTCATCTTTTTTTGGTAAAAATATATTAAGTCACAAATTTAAAAGTAAACATTAGACAAGAGGATTGCTGAGTTGGCGGTAGCTTGCCTGGGCACCATAGTGAGCTCAGGGCCAGCCTGAACTACAAAGCGAGACCCTGTCTCAAAAAAAAAAAGTAAACATTAGTTGGGCCAGGGATCTAGCTCAGTGGTTCTGGCATCTGCTTTGCAAGCGGAAAGTCCCAAGTTTGATCCCTAGCCTCACATACCACAGTGCTGGGAGTGGTGGCTCATGTCTGTAATCCCAGCACTCAGGAGGCAGAGACAGGAGGATTGCTGAGTTCGAGGCTTGCCTGGGCTACATAGTGAGCTCAGGGCCAGCCTGAACTACAAAGCGAGACCCTGCCTAAAAATAAATAAATAAATATACATTAGTCAAACCATATATTTAAATTATTATGTGTTTGGTTTAATGAAATTTTTTTTTTCACAAGACAAGGTCTACTATATAGTATAGACTGACTTTGAACTGACTACATAGCCTGGGTTCAAATTAGCCAAATTTAATGGGAACTTGTAAAACTAAAATGAGAATCAAAACCAACCAAGATAATCTCACTGCTTGTCTTTTTTTAATGGCTGAGAAATTACGATGTCAGAAAAACTCAACCAGTCCTAGAATGTCCAGAGAGCATCAGAAACTTCTCAAATGCTGATCAGCCACGTTTGTTCTATCAGCCTCACGCCTCAGGCTTGAGCTTTCTTAACAGTCAGGTAAACACCCTAGTTCACAGCCCAAGAATCCAGGCTGGCAACTGGCAATCTCTCTCTTCTCTGTTTTAATATTATATATATTTTTTCTCTACATGACTTGCTTGGCATCATTTCTGTAGCTGACAGCAGGGTGAAGGGGACATTTGTCCCTCTCACTTTCCAGTGCTTTTCCATCTATTTGGGGACAGCAGAGCTTTCAGCTGCTTGAAAATCGTCAGTGTTTTTGAGTGACTCCTCCCTGAGTGCTTCTCAGTTTCACCCAGCGAGCTGCGTTCCTGTTGCCGCTGTCAGAAGTCTCTGCACTCAGCTGCCATCAGCTGTCTTGCTGAAGGCACTGAAACCAGGGCCTTCGTTCTCAGTTATGTCCCCACTCACTCCTCTCTATACCACTTGCTAAAAACTTCAAGATGGGGACTTGCGAAGTTGCTGAGTGACCCAGGTCGAATTTGAGTTCAAGACGCTCCTGCCTCAGGCAGAGTGCCAGGATTACAGGCATGTGTCACTGCACCTGGCTCCTCAATCTTGTTTTCTTCACACACTGTTTGTTATGAAGGCATCTAGACACACCAGGCTTTGTGTTCTCTCGCTCTGTGGATTAACACGCTCTCTCTTCTTCCCTTGTTGTCAGGACCCAAGCTTGTTGAGCCAGTAAGCAGCACATGGGAGGTTGCAAAGTGGCCATGGGATGTCACTGAGGAATGGGAGGCTATTTGGGAAAACAGCCTGTACAGTGATTCTCTCCAGCACAAGGATCTGCTGGAGACATAGACGGCTTTCCTTGCTGATGAGTTATCTTGGGTGGGGTTCAGAGATCCACCAAAAAAAGACCCAACCCCCCCCCCCAACCTGCCAACCAAACAACCAACCAACCAGCCAACCAAAAATCAGATTTAGAGGGCTCTTCTCTGAAATTCAAATCACGGCTCTCTCAAATCAAAGCAAACAGGTCCTCGGGCGCCCCCTGCTGGAGACTGGAAACTTCAGCCTTTGATTTGCAGGTTGGATCCTTCTTGGCTGCAGGGCCTGCTGGGGTTGGTGGTCTCACCATGCGCTGTTTTGCTGCAGTGTGAGGAAATGTCGCTCATTCTGAGTGTGTACTGACGCTGAGTAAGGCCACAGACCTCTGATTTCTGAACCCGCAGGGCCACCTGTCCAGGTCCCTGGGGGCTTCCTGCCTCGATACAGAGTTTGCACTTCTGATTTCCAAATCTCTCGAACTGTGAGTCCACAAAACACCTTTGTTGGTGAGAAGCGTTTGTTTAACGTAAAGGACCTCGTAGTACTCAACCAGCAAGACGCCTAAAAACGAGAGCACTTGGAGGGACGAAATCCTTACATTTCCCCAAGGCGTGAAATCACCACCAGGAGGCAGTGTGGGCTCAACTGACCCCAGGACATTGGCCCTGTTGTTCTGATGAAAAGGCTTTAAAGATCAAAGGCGAGGAGAATGATTAGAGGGTGAATTACTGTGTCTGTTATATAGCTCCAAAAAAGAATATTAAAGGGACGTGCATTTTGCACAGTAATAGAATAGTAAGTTCTATAAAGTTCCTATCATCTAGGAAGCAAAGTATTAACTATTGAAATTGAGTTGAGAAAAATAAAGAAGCAGTTTGTGCTTACAGCGCTCTGAAAAGGGCAAGCTTTGGCTGTGCCTATGCCGCGGGGAGGGGCCGGGTTATCAGCGCTCTCAAGGAGAGAACTCTGGACGAATCGTCCTTAGCACCTCCACAATTCCAGCATGGCTGTGACGTAAGTGGCTAGTATTGTTATTGTTTAATAGAAGGAAAAATAGGGGTCTAAATATTTCACACAGGACCAAGTAGCTTGTAGAACCACAACAAACTCAAAACCCAGATAGTCTGATTGATCGTTTTGTTACTGAATTAAAAAATGACAATTTCAGAACAACTCGGCTAAGGGCCGGGATATAGCTCCATGGTACCTTGCCTCCCTGGCAAGAGCCAGTCCTGTGTTTGAGCTCCCGTGAGGGGTTGTGTGGGGGGACAGCTCAGCCTGTCTGTGAACTTAAGAGAGCAACCCAAGCTCTTCTCCTCTGTGGAGGGCAGCATGGAGTTCTGACGATCTTGCATACTCGGGCTGCTCTTTGGAGAAGAGTGGGTATTAGTTCCCTAAGTGAAGCGGTCCCTCTCAGCCTAGGCATCCTGGCTGGCACTTGGAGAACCTGCTTATTTTGTTTTGCCTTGGAGATGGGTATGTGTGTAGTACTGGGGATTGAACCCAGAGCCTTCACAGTGAGCTACATCTCTGGACCTTTAGTTTTACTTTTGGACAAGGTCTTGCTATGTTGCCCAGGCTGGGTTTGAACTTGTGGTTCTCCTGCTTCAGCCTCCAAGAGTTATGGGATTACAGGTGTGCACCACCATGCCTGACTCCAAAGGCAATGTGTATGTGAGGATGGAAGTGAGTCGGGAAATAGAAAGAATGCTGGAACTGTTGGAGCAGGATGCCAGGCTTTGGACACCCGGTCACAGTGGTCTGGGGCTGGCTTTCTGATAAAAGTAAACTCACAATGGATGTTCCTTATGAATGAAGTGTCTTATGGCCATGTTTTTCTAATTATAGGTCAGAACTCATTTATGGGTCATACTATCAACTTGAGAGGATCTCAGCCATGATGTTTTGGTTTTTTTTTTGTTTTTTTTGAGACAGGGTCTCACTTTGTAGTTCAGGCTGGCCCTGAGCTCGCTATGTAGCCCAGGCAAGCCTCAAACTCAGCAAGCCTCCTGCCTCTGCCTCCTGAGTGCTGGGATTACAGGCATGAGCCACCACGCCCAGCACTGTGGTGTGTGGTACCAGGGATCGAACCCCAGACCCTGTGCTTGCCAGCAGACACTGGAACCACTGAACTAAATCCCCAGCCAACAATGTTCCTCTAAGTAGGATGGACAAAAAAGCACAGACAATATCAGAACAGGTCGCACATTTTATTTTGGTGGTTGTATCTCATGTGTTTTAGTAGGCCATTTTGTAGACAGTGTTCTTTACAAGTAGTCATGTTCAAAAGTGGTTGAAGCCACCGTCCACAGCCTGTCCCTGGCTGGCTCTGTGTCACTTATGACAGTACATGTCTTGACTTCCCTCCCAGCAGGCCAACTTCTGGAAGTGGGATTACTGTCTGGATTACTTTTCCATTGCTGCAATGATTTCTGTAATACCTTACATATGACAGATGTTTAGGAAACCTGTTTCAGATTTACTTGTACCTTTGTTGCTGCTTCTTATTTTTTTTTTTTTTTGTGGTACAGGGGCTCGAATTGAGGACTTTGCACTTGCCAGGCAGGCATGGTACCACTGAGCAATATCTCTGGTCCTTATTGCTCCTAAATAAGCTTCTAATGTATACTTTTAGACTTGCAACTGCAATTTGTGATTCTCTTTTGTTCAGCTAATACCAAGTAGGCAAGCCTCGATTTTGAATCATCTTTACCTTATTTGTACAGAGACCCAGATACATAGGAAATCAGCAGGAAGAGTGGAACTGTGGCTACTGTGTGGATCTGAACTTCTGCTTTTCAAAGAGCTCTCTGAGCTGCTGCTCTGTGGTGGCTTCCTTCTGCTGCATCAGCTCGGCCGTGCCCTTGGTCACCCCCCAGGCATCGGGCTTGGACAGTGAAGGGTTGTAGGGCCTGCCGGAGGCGATCCGGAGACTCTGCCAGTATTCCTTCCTGGCCCTGTGGGACAAAGCACAAAGCATCAGACGCCAGCCCCGTGTGTCCAGCTGTCTGTCCCTGAGCTAGAACACACCTTGGCCATCTTCACATTCAGAGGTGCCCATTACAGCAGATAAAGACCTTTTTACCCTGTGAATTGATGGTCTAAAATTGCCTTACATGTCCTCCTTCCCACATATGTGTAGGGATCAAGAGCTTAGACTTTAGTGTGGGGGTATTTCCTGTCCAGTGCACATGACCTGTCTATCCTCACATGCTGCCACTGTACCTCGTGGGCCAGCTCTGAATGGCTTCTGCACCTCCTCCTTGCAGAATCTGCTTCCTTCCTTCTGCCTCCTCTTTCCTTTGTCCCCTTCTGGCTTCCTCATGGCTGGGAGCCCTTCTTGAGGCGTGTGTGCCAGGCTGTGGCGCTAACTTGCAAATCTATCCTTGGTCGGGCCGCCTGACACACTGCAGGCCTCTTACTGCTGGGGAAACGCGCCCGCTGTTGGTCCAATCTCCCTCTGCTGTGCTCAGAGTTCTAGTTTCCCATGCACAGTTCTCTTCTCATCCCGAGGGCCTCCTGCATGCTGTTTCTGTGTCTGGTGATAATTCACCCTACAGAATTCAGTTCAGGCTATGGCAGGCTCAGACGTCCTCTGTCAGGCTTCTCCGCCATTTGCTTCTGCAGCCCATTTGCTCAGACCCGGAGGAGCTACACCTGTCTTCCACCATGAACTTACTTGTCACTACAACAGCCCATGTCTCTGACTACTCATTTGGTAACCCGATGGGGTGGGGGGAGCCTATGCCATCTCCAGTGCGAGGCAACAGTGTCACAGTGAGACTGACAGAGTTGCGCTTAGTCAATGTTTGTCTGTTGCGTGGCGTGGAACAGTGGCCACCCTCCAGCCTTCCTTCTCTACTCAGCCTTCAGAGGGGTCCAGGAGACTGTTGTTCTAGAATATCTTTCTATTGGGCAGACTTACTCATTCTCTTCTCGTTACTTTGTTATCCACTCCTCTACCATATCAGTTAGCCCTCTATATTCCCTATAATACACTGGATTTCTTTTCTTTTTTTTTGAGACAGGGTCTCACTTTGTAGTTCAGACTGGCCCTGAGGTCACTATGTAGCCCAGGCAAGCCTTGAACTCAGCAATCCTCCTGCCTCTGCCTCTGAGTTCTGGGATTAAAGGTTTGAGCCACCACGCCCGGCATTGTGGTATGTGGTGCCAGGATCACACTCGGGACCTTGTGCTTGCAAGGCAGATGCCAGAAACACTGAGCTAAATCCCTGCCCTAAAAATCCTAATGGATTTTTCCCGATAGTCTGCCACAGTCTCCAAGCCAGAGACCACAGATTGCCATTTCTTTTTTTTTTTTTTTTGAGACAGGGTCTCGCTTTGTAGTTCAGGCTGGCCCTGAGCTCACCATGTAGCCCAGGCAAGCCTTGAACTCACCAAGCCTCCTGTCTCTGCCTCCCGAGTGCTGGGATTACAGGCGTGAGCCACCATGCCTGGCTAGATTGCCATTTCTGGAACATTCCTCATGCCCTGAACCTGCTTGATAAAAAAATCTGTTTTCTTGCTTACTGAAATGTAGGCTCTGAGGTAAAACCCTTGCCTGAATGTTTACAACTGCTTCCTACTGCTTCTGACCATGACATAAAACATTAGTGTTGCTATATTTAAGTTGCATTTGACTTATAAATCCACATAGTTCAATGTTAGCATCTTCCACTTAGATAATGCTTTCCTGAGCCCCCCAAATCACATTTCACTGCCACTCATGTCATTCATGCTCTATATTCTTAGCGTCTTCACAAATCATCTCATAAAGCTATTCTATAAACATCTCCAGCAGGGGGTTTAATCACCACATAGCAAGTCAGCTGCCCTCTTAGCAGCCACACCTGGACATACAGTACTGGGATGCAGACCAGTCTGGGTGGCAAGTGGCGCTTACCTGGCTCGAATCCAGGGTTTGGTGTGCATGTCCAAACCACTCCCCCAGCCTCCATGCTTTTCGGAAGCAGGTGGCAAAAATCCCCTTTCCGGGGCCAGCTCCTCCGCAATCGCCCTGATGTGGTAGGGCTCAAAGCCACAGCACCCGCCGATATACCGGATGCCCAGGTTGTAGGCCTCTCTGGCGTATTTGTGAATATCCCATCTGGTTGCGACTCTGGGCTCCAGTCCTGTAATAAACGTCATGATGTCTGAATTCTTTTTATTAAAAAATCCATGATAAATAGCTGTAATAAAATTTTCAATAAACCTTATAGGCTGAAGATACGGATTCTTAGAATTTAAACCATTAGAGACTTTGGATCAGCTCATGGAGCCTTACATCCTGATGACCCCTCTGCCGAGCTTCTCCCATCACTGCAGGGAAGACATGGGAAGTAGGCAGCGCATGGAGAAGGGGCAGCGCATGGCGTCCGTCAGGCTTTGCTGGCAGCGCTGGGCCTGGGAACTAGCTACTGTGCTGCAGAAATACTCCATCATCTCTGTGGAAGGCGGGGAGGCAAGAAGCTGGGTCTGCAGTCCCCAGACAGTAGGGCACTGGGCCCCAGAACCACCTACATGCACACACAAGTAGATACTCTACTGCCTGCCGGCTTCAGATGTCTCAGTCCTGGCCAAGCACTGGATCGCAGCCCCTGGAGACCCTGAGGGAACCCCACCCAGCTCCACGGTGCTGGATTCTGATCCCAGGAACTGAGATAATAAATGTATGGCAGGAATAACCCAAATGCTGTGCCAGCCTTTGTTTCTAATACTTTATAACATCTCTGAACATTGCTGTAGAATACAGGGTTTAGGGTAAGAGCTTCAGAGTGCAAAGGAAGCTGAAGGACTCTGCCCTGGTGACCTCTCCAGTTTGATTTCAAAGTGGCTCAGGCCATGTTATGGCTTGTGTCTAGATGTGGTCATAGTTGGGGCTTTTCACAGGTGGCTGGGTCTAGGGTGTGTGGTGCTGGGAATAAGGGTGTGATTACTGAGTCAGTACACTGATTGGTTTGGCACCACCCTAATCCCAGGAGCCTGGAGAGAGTGTAAGAGGGGCTGGAAGAAGCTGCTGTTGGTGCTTGGACTTACTGCTTGCGACTTTTGCTCACACAAAGTGTTTCTCCTGTGTGATGCAGGAGAGAAGGGGGCAACCAATGAGGGCTTTGCAGGCCTTTCTTCACTATGGCAAAAGCTCGCTGGCTGTATTTATTTGGAATTTATCAAGCAAAGATATTGAGATGATTTATGCAAGTGTCTGTCTTACCAAAGGGGAATTCTGGGAGATCAATGAACCCTTGCTTGCCGCAGTCAGGAGTGTGGTAGGCCAAGGGCTGGCTCATCAGGTGAGCTTTCAGCCCTGCAGCCTCCAGGCCCTCCTTCATGAGCTTCACCGTCTGCAGGCTGGTTGTGGGGTCAAAGTGACAGTTCACCCCCACGATGGAGGCACCTGCAGGGGGAGGACAGGTTAGCATCAGGTGGTACCCGGGGCAGATTGCTCTTCTTGAGGAAGCCCCTGTCTACAATGACGAATTGGAAATGCTTCACAGGTCCCCACTGCCCGCAGCCCAGGGCAGCACTGAGCAAGAATGATTACTAGTGGGCGGAAGTGTGTTCTGCAAGAAGTGCTTTGAGGAGTCTGGTTTAATTTAAGTGTCATTTAGGCACACTGGGATGTCCATCTCCCCCCCCCATATCATTATCAGAGGTTTTTTTTTTTAACTTCAAAGTTTAGTAGTCCATTTTTCAATGCTTGACATTTCACTGCAAGCACAACAATTTCCAACTCTCCAGCTGCTGGATTGCACCTGTGTTTACCATAGTGCTGTTCAGTTGAGGCGTAAATAAATGTTCTTTCTCACAAAGCCTGTTTAATAATTTCACTGGACTTCTTGGGAAAAATAGCAGAAAGCAATTTAGAAAAAAAAGTATTTTCAGAAATCTATTTTCCAAAAGGAATTTTGTGTGTAGGGTTGGTGGTTTGGAGAAAAACACACTGAAAACTCCTTAGCTTTGAGCTGATCAATATCATTAACAGCCTGTCAGTCACTTGTCAAGTCTTTTATTTACATTTTAGCACCCAACTCATAACCACATGGTAGGTGCTCTGAAAGCTTCTGAATCTGTTGCTGTGAAAGTTTGATTTGGTGAGAACAAAAAAAAATGTACTTTAGACTGTTTATATTTTCAGACCTTCTCGATGGTGGTTACACTCTTAATTGCATCTGGCCAAAAATAATGGGTCATGGCTCGTCAGACATGATTTAGAACTGTCTTCTTCCACAAGCTCTGCAGAGCCAGTGTGACTTGACTGCCTCCTCTCAAAATAGCAGAGGTTTCCAAGATGAACTTCTTTTGCTTTTTTGTGTTTTTAAGATTTTGGTAAAATATACAGTCATAAAATTGGCCATTTTAATCTACTTAAGTGTTCAGTGTTGTTGCATTTATAACATTGCACAGCGATTCCTGCTCTGATTTTTCTGTTTGGACAGAATCTTGCTACACAGTTTAGGTTGGCCTTGAACTTCCTATGTAGCCCAGGCTGGTCTTGAACTCACAGTGAACCTCCTGCCTCAGTCTCCTGAGTGTTGGGATTATAGGTATATGGCACCACATCTGGTCATCATCACTATTTACAGTGTTTTTGCTACCGCAGAGAAAAACTCTATACCTACTAAGCAAAAATTCCTAATTTGTCTCTCTTCCTCTTGCTCTGCACAATGACTGATCTACTTCTATCTCTGTGGGCTCGACCTTTTTGGATGCTTGACATGAATAAAGTTCTTTTTTTTGTCCAGCTGTGATTGGCTTATTTCAGTGTATTTCTTAGGTTCATTCCTATTAGAGTGTGTATCAGAGCCACATCCTTTTCATTATATGGATGTGCCACATTTCATTTATCCACTCATCTGTTGAAGCATTTGGGTTGTTTGTATTGCTACAAGAATCTCTTCTGGATGATTCACCAGCTAGGACTTTGTCTCTTAGTTCAGAGATACCAAGAATCAGGGCTTGAGAGCCCTCCTGTAAAAATTAGGATTCTATACTTTCACTCCTAAACCCAAATTATTTGTTTCTGTTACTGACAATATGAAAGAGATTTTCATGAAAAATCAAGAGTTGGATAAGAAACAGAAGTTAAATGAACTGTTGGTCCAAATTTGTTTCACACAGTGTTTCACTCTTCCCCTGACATTGAATTATTCCTGTGGTTTAAAATGAGGGAGTTTTGAAAACAATCTGTGAGCTTCTTCTAATTGAAATGAAATGCAGTGGAAATTGTGTAAAAAGATATATGACGTGGTATTTCTTATCAGAGATTTTTTGATTTATTATATCAATTCCAAAAAAGCAAAACATGCTCATAATTTATAAGAAGGGAAAAAACTTTGGCAAACAGGGCAAATAACTTTAAAGTTATAAATGTTTGAAGTCCTCTATTTGAGACAAGTTTAAAAAGTATAATGCAGGGCCAGAGATTTAGCTCAGTGGTTCCAGTGCCTGTCTTGCAAACGCCAAATCCTTGGTTTGATCCCTGCTAACCACATACAACAATACTGGGCGTGGTGACTCACACCCACCAGCAACCAGTACCACATACCACAATGCCTGTGGTGCCTCACTCCTGTAATCCCACCACTCAGGAGGCAGAGACAGGAGGATCATCACTATGTAGCCTGTGCTACATAGTGAGACCTTGTCTCAAAAAGAAAAAAAAAAAAAAAACAAATTCTAATACTTCTTTTGACTTAGCAACATAATCATTCTTCTCATTTCTAGGTGTTCGACTCCAAGGTAGGCCAAAGGGCTCCTTTTAAGACCCCAGTGTACACATATGTGATGTGTGTCTCTACACTTTTCCCCTCTGGGACTCAATACTGATAGTATCGATTATCCCCAAGTAAATCAATGATATCCTGTGATCAGGAGTGTGGACCGTGTTTCTGGGGAGGGTGAGTCACTAACCACCCCTGGCTGAACCCTGCGGTCACCTGCTCGCACGAGGCGCACGGCACATTCACCCGGGGACACGCCGTGCAGGTCACCCTCAGGACCGATGCACATCGTCGCTGCCACGGGCTTCCCAGACACTTTCAAGGCCTCCACGGCCCACACGGCCTCCTCGACGTGTTCGAAATACTGCAGTTGGTAAGGAGAGAAGCTTTAGTCATGCTGCCCGCCAACCCTGAGGACATTAGCTCTCTTTGCAGATGAACTGCTTCACATTTAGCAGGAACCTCACATTGGAAAATGATTGTAAAACGTAAATACTACTGTCACGAATGGCGCCTGCACCATGTGCACACAAGCCCGTTCCCGCCTGTCATCACGGTGGTGTTTACCTCTGCGATGAGGAAGTCCACGTTCTTCTTCATAAAGACCTCCACCTGCTGCTGAAATATTTTTTTAACTTCAGTTTCACTCTTGCAGCTGAGGTATGAAGGCGTCTGACTCACACCACCTGCCACTAGTGCGTCCCCCTCATCAGCCACCTGCCGGGCGATGTCGCAAGCAGCTTCGTTGACTTTCTCCCCCTGCAAGGAGGGAGAACAAGACACACTTACATTTTCATGGGAAACAGAATACGAATCTTTACTCTAGGGCCTGCACCTCAGTTTCAGGGTTACGATGGTAATCTTGTACTGGAAAAGGCCAGTTAAGGACCAGCTCAGCACTTTCCCAGCCTGAGTGACTTGCAAAAGCAGTGCTGAGGATGGCAACAGTGAATCTCCTGTCAGCGTCTGGGACATGGCATCGCACCACAGATGTGGGACAGAGAGGGTCAAGGTTTCCACGCGAAGTCGGACCTGGTATCTTCTGACTTGCACTTGGATGAACACTTAAAGGCAGAGAAGATGATCATTAGCATTTGTTTGTTTGGAAAAGGTCTCATTATGTTACCTCTGCTGCCCAGGCCGACTATGAAGCCATGATCCTCCTGCCTCAGCAACTGGAGTAGCTGGGATTTCGCAAGGTGGATGCCAGATAATATTTTAATTATTAATAAGATGAAAATTCAATTAAAATGACAACAGAGTTCATGACTTTTTGTTCTTATATATTTCCCTAGTTGTCACATGTATACTTTGTAAGGTGTATTCTAATTTTTTAAAAAATTTGAAAATTTGACCCTGAGCTGGGGTTGAGTTTTTTGTTCTGTTGAGACAGGGTCTTGCTGTGCTACTTAGGTTGGCCTCCCGCTCCTGGGCTCTAGTGCTTGTCCTGCTTCAGCCTCCCAAGTAGCTGGGGTTGAGACATTCAAATGAGCCCCACAGGGCTAGAGGTGTGGCTCAGTGGTGGAGCATGTGAGATAATGTTTGATCCTCAGCATGGCCAAAAACGAACCAAAAAATCATCCTCAATTACATGACTCCCTAGGGATTTTGGAGTGCAGAATGCTCAGTGTCGATGGTTTTCCCCAAAAGTTTTCCCCAAAAGCGCAGAGCTGACTGCATAAGCAGACCCGTCCCACGCCCCTGCACTCTGCTTCCAAGTTTCCCGTCCACTGTGTGCAGTCACAGGTGAGCATGTAAGGTCCCCTCTTTACTCAGCAGCCTCCTCAAGACCAGAAGAATAGCTGATCACTAAATGTCTCCTTGTTAATCTGCCTCATTAAATGCTTTTCTGTTAATTTTAGAGACTCCAGCTAAACCTCAGAGTGGCCTTCACCTACCTCACATTTCTGTAACAGTAGAAACAGAATTTTAAAAGGCTCCAGGTTTTCTCTGTAAGACTCTCTTGGCCAAGTGTGTGCACCACAAGGCATGCCAGGCCTGTGTACTCACAGATATCTTCTCTGCCACATAGTTGCCCCGATTCTCCAGCTTGTCCTCACTGGCATAGAAGGTGAAAGTCTGCATGACGTTGGACCCGGCTCTCAAGAACTCTCGATGGAGCTGGCGAACTGGAGGCAGATGGCATGAGGGAGATGGTCAGTTCTTGCCACTTGCCACCCACTGACTCACGAGATTTCAAAGGCTCCCAAACAAACAAGCATATGATGACTGCTTAGATCTCTAGCTCCTTATAGGTAACTATCTTCAGGCTTTGCAAGAAGGGATCTGGGGTCTTCTGGCAACCCCAGCAAACCTATGGTGTCTAGATGGATGGGTGGTCATTGGGGGTGTCATATCTCTGTATTTGTGCGTGTTCATTGTTTATTTTCTTCACTGTCTTTCATCAGTCACTGACTACATTCGGAAGGCATTAGGATCACAAGGATGACAATGATTGTTCGTGCCTATAAAACTTTATGATCCATCCAAGAAGAGGAACAAGGCAAGGATGTCACTCTCTCCTCCTTGCTCTTCAGCACAGTGTTAAGAGCTTTAGCCAGAACAATTTGGCAAGAGACATAAATAAAAGGATAGATGTTGGAAAGACGAGGTCAAACCATCCTTATCCACATATGACATGATCTGTATGGAGAAGATCCCGAAAACCTCTGTGAAAAAGCTCTTAGAACTAATAAATTCAGCAAAGTAGCAGGTTATAAAATCAATATACAAAAATCACTACTGTTCTGTATACCACAGTGAACTCACTGGAAAGTCAGCAGGAAAACAATCCCATTCACAACTGCTTAAAAAATTAAATACCTAAGAATTAACCTCAGCAAGGGAGTGAAGACCTCTATAATGAAAACTGTTGTACTCAGTTAAGAGATGAAGAAGACTTCAGAAATGGGAAGATAGCTCCTATCCCTGAATAGACAGAACCAATATTGCCAAAATGGTTATATTAGAAAAAAATGATGTATAAATTTAATTCAATCCCAATCAAAACACCATCAACATTCCTTTTTTTTTTTTTTTTTTTTTTTTTTGCGGTACCGGGGATCGAACTTGGGCCTTTGTGCTTCCAAAGTAGGCAGGGTACCACTTGAGCTAAATCCCTGGCCCACCATCAACATTCTTCACAGAACTAGAAGATAATCACCCTAAAATTCATTTGAGAATCAGGAGAAAGAGTAACAAAAGCAATTCTGAACAAGAACAAAGCAGGAGGCATCACAATTCCACATTTCTAATTATATCACAAAGCTACAGTGATATAGACAACATGGTACTGGTGTAGAAATAAGCCTGTGGGTCAGCGGAATAGGACAAAGGATATAGAAACAACCCCACGGACACTCAGTCATCTGATCTTTCACTGAGGAGCCAAAAGCATGCTGTGGAGAAGACAGCTTCTCTACCCAATCATGCTGGGAATCTGGCTGCCTAATGCAGAATGAATCTAGACCCTTATTTTCCTCCCTACACTAAAATGAAATAAAAATGAATTAAAGACTTGGGAACAAAACAGAAACACTGGATTTTTCTCAATGATAAAATAAGTAAAACTTCTGATAACATAGGTAGAGGCAAGGGCTTTCGGAGCAGAGCCCCAGAAAAGGACAAGAAATAACACGCAACACATGGGGTCACATCTGCATAAGAAAGAAAACCACCAACAGAGTGAAGAAGGCTGACAGAATGGGGGAGTTTTTCTCCAGCTACTCCTTGGACAGAGGACTAAAACTTACACTATATGAAGAATTCAGAAATTAGCCCCTCAGTGAAAGAGCAGAACATAAATGGGCAATTGAGATGAATAAACACTTCTCAGAGAAAGTACAAATGGCCAACAGGTACATGAGAAAATGTTCAGTGTCTTCTGCCATTAAAGAAATGTGAACAGAACAACACTGAGATTCCATCTTGCTCCAGAAAGAATGGCTGTCACCAAGAAATCAAATAACAAGCCGGGCGTGGTGGCTCACGCTTGTAATCCCAGCACTTGGGAGGCAGAGGCAGGAGGATTGCTGAGTTCGAGGCTTGCCTGGGCTCCATAGTGAGTCAGGACCAGCCTGAACTGCAAAGCGAGACCCTGTCTCAAAAAAAAAAAAGAAAGAAATTAAATAACAACAAATACTGACGAGATTGTGGGAGAAAAGAAGCCCTTCTGAACGGCTGGGAGAATGTAAGCTAGGACGAGCACCACGGAAATCAGTATAGAGACTTCTTAAAATTAAAAATTGAAATTTCACTTGGTCCCACTCTACTTTTTTCTGGGTCCTCCCAAGTACTGGTTTTCAGAAGTTTAAGTATTGCCTGGCTTCTCTTACATTAGAATAAATAATTCTTACATAAATAATGTAAAGAGCATGGGCCAGGGATTTAGCTCACTGGTTCCAGCGCCTGCCTAGCAGGCACAAGGTCCTTGGTTCAATTTCCAGGAACCACATACAACAACACTGGGTGTGGTGACGCACACCCACCAGCAATCAGTACCACATATCACAGTGCAGGGCAGGGTGGCTCACACCTGTAATCCCAGAATTGGGGAGGCAGAGGCAGGAGGACTGCTGAGTTCAAGGCTTGCCTGGGCTACATAGTGAGCTCAGGGCCAGTCTGAACTACAAAGTGAGACCCTGTCTCGAAAAATAAAAATAAAAAAATAAAATAAAATAATAAAAATAAAATAATTTAAAGAGCAAAATGAAAGAAGATAGGTAACAAAGAGACAGCAGCTGTGGAGATTAGAAGGGAATTTAGGGAGGGAGCATACAGGAGGGAGAAACAGAAGAAGAATTAAAAAGGATCAAGATTTGATATATATTATGTATCAACTTCTCATGCTTATATTTCTTATATATCACAAGCATATACTAATCTTTTTTTTTTTTTTTTTGAGACAAGGTCTCGCTTTGTAGTTCGGGCTGGCTCTGGGCTCACTATGTAGCCTAGGCAAGCTTGGAACTCTGTAATCTTCCTGCCTCTGCCTTCCGAGTGCTGGGATTACAGGCGTGAGCCACCACGCCCAGCACTGTGCTACATGGTATTGATTGCTGGTGGGCGTGAGTCTCCACACCCAGCACTGTATGTGGTTTCCGGGGATCGAACTCAGGACCTTGCACTTGTGAGGCAAGCGCTGGAACCACTGCGCTAACCCTCCGGCCCATATACTAATCTTAAAAAAATAAGTGATTACTTTTTACAGAGTAAGAAGAATTGATATCTACCATGGCGTACAGGGATGAGGGAAGGTGCCACAGAGGAGGAATCATTTGAGCTGTACTTTGTTTTTGTTGTTTTGAGACAGTCTTGCTATATAATCCAGGCTAGTCTTGAACTTGCAACCCTCCTGTCTCAGCTTCCCATGTACTGGTTTACAGGTGTGCCACCATGCCCAGCTCAAGCTGCACTCTGAAGAAAGCATTGTGCTAGACACAGAAGACGGGGAAGGGTGTCCCTGCAGCTGGAGCAGCCTGGAGCCCTTAATGCCATGCTTCCCAGAGTGCCTCCTCCACAACCACACAGGATAATTATACATGCCGGTTCTCGGGCCCCTCAGAGACCCAGTAAACCCACATCTCCATGCTTGGGATCCAGGATTCTGTCATTTGAAACAAACTTCATTGGTGAAATCAAAATGTGAGCTTCCAAAAAAGATCATCCTAGCACTTGAAAGGCTACAGCAGGAGACTCGTCATGACTAGTTTGAGGCCAGTCTAAACTACATAGAAAAACTCTGTCTCCAAAAATAATTTCTCCTAATTAGTTCTGGAAATATAGAAGTTGTATGTATTTTCTGGGTTTCACAGTGTGAAGAAAGCTCTTTTACTCTGGATAATATCAAAGGGTTGGGGGACTGTATTTCTTTTTTGGCAGAAATAGATTTTGTATTTCTGAAGGAATAAACGAATGAACCCCAAGAACACTATCAAGAGAAGACATAACTCAGTCAACTTCCTAGCACTTTCTGGGGTGCGTTGTGTCAAAAGTGTGCCAGGCACTGTTTTAACACTTTTCCTGTAACTTTGTAAACCTTCCTCACACCGTCAGAAGGTAGGAGGTAACAGCACTTCGGCTTTACAGAAGAGCGGAGCTGGGAGAAGTAAGTGACCCCAAGGCCGCCTGGCCTGGGTGTGAGCGGGGCCTGGACTGGGGCCTCCTGGCTGCTCCTCCGGCCGTGTGAAGGTGGCTGCAGGCCAGGCTGGGGGAGGGCTGGGGGGATGGAACTTGACTCAGGGCCATTGCACGGTGGGAAGAGTCGGTGACACTGGAAGGTTCCACAGCTGCTGTGGGGACCACATGGCCACCTGGGGAGCAACAGTCAGGGGGCTGAGCTTATGCAGATGGAAGGCACAATCCTGAGGCCAGAGGCAGACGTCCTGGAGCAAAAGCCGAGGAACAGGGGTTGCACAGGAGGGCACTGATCATGGAGATTTCAGAGGGTGCAGCCCTAGGTCCTGCTGTGGGCACAAGTGGGGGTGGGCTGCTCAGGGGTGTGGAGGGAAGCACACTGGGTGTGGAGGGAACACAGGCACTGCCAGGCACATTGCAGGACGTGTCATCTGTAGTCATCAGCTGGTGAGGGGAGGAGGAGAGGAAGGCAGCAAGTGAGCCAGCTTCCAGGGCAGGGACCAGGAGGTGGAGGGCGGATGGCAGTGCAGAGGCCTATCATGCTGTGTCCATGTTACACTGTCACACCTTGCGCCCAGTGGCCACAGTGATCTCAGGAAGTGTGGTCCGCCCGACGTGGCTTGATGGCTGCTTCAGGATTTGGAGCAATGTAGGAGAACTCAGAATGGAGCCCAGCACTGACCTGCCTCGGGGTGCTCCACGGCAGCTTCCGGGGTCCAGGGTCCCGCCTTGACATAGCCTCTCTTCTCCAGGGCAAAGACAAAGCCTCCATCTCCAATCACCACCTCCCCAGCATTCAAACGTTCTAGGATGCCCTGCAGGGACAGGTAAGGGAAGCAGTGATTGGACCTCTTAAAACAATTTCAGGATTTGTACTGGTGTATTTTTGAATTCCCTGAACACGCTCATGTTTTTGTTTGTGTTTTTTTTTTTTTTTTTTTTTTTTTGAGATAGAGCCTCACTTTTCAGGTTGGCCCTGAGCTCACTATGTAGCTCAGGCAAACTTTGAACTCAGCAATCCTCCTGCCTCTGCCTATCAAGTGCTGGGATTACAGGCTTGAGCCACCAACCCCAGCATTTGTGGTATGTGGTACTGATTGTTGTGGGTGTGAACCATCACACCTGGTATTGTTGTATGTGGTTACTGGGGATCGAATCAGGGACCTTGTGCTTGGTGGGCAGGCACTGAAGCCACTGAGCTAAATCTCTGGCCCATGCATGTTTTATACATGCATGTTAAAGGAACATCCTGAAGGAATGTTCCTATAATGAAAAAGTGTGTGCTCCTGTGTATGTGCTAGTGTCTTTCAAAACATGAATGGGTTTTTAGCTTGGGCTGTGGTTCAGTGGGCGCACAAGATCCTGGGTTGATCCCTAGCACTGCAAAAGAATAAAGAAAGCACTCAGAGAGTACTGTGGGAGGATATGTTGTAGAACCATTTCTTCAGGGATTTAATATTTGTAATAAAGCCTCAAATGTCTACTTATTTAATTTCTTTTTCATTTGAAATTGTATTATTTTAAAAAGTTATACATATTTATGGGTGTGATAATTCAGTTTCCACATAAAATTTGTAAATAATCAAATCAAGGTAATTAAAATATCATGTCCTTACATTTTTATCATCTCTCTTTTACTATTTCTTATTTTGGGGCCTTCAAACTCTTCTTAATTCTTTATAAAATATATAATAAGTCACTGTCAACTACAGTTGCTAAACTAAAGCCCATGTTTCTTTCTAGCATTTTAGGATTCAAACTCAGGGCCTCATGCATGCTAGGCAAGTGCCATATTACTGAGCTACACCTCTACCTTGAAGCACATAACTTTTTTCTTTTTAGTTTTTCTTTTTTTTTTTTAACTTTTGAAGCATACTTTTTTTTTTTTTTTTTTTAGACAGGATCTCACTTTGTAATTCAGGCTGGCTCTGAACTCACTATGTAGCCCAGGCAAGCCTGGAACTCAGCAATCCTCCTGCCTCTGCCTCCCAAGTGCTGGGATTACAGGTGTGAGCCATCATGCCCAGAACTGTGGTATGTGGTACTGACTGCTGGTGGGTGTGAGTCACCATACCCAGTATTGTTGTATGTGTTACTGGGGATTGAACCAGGGACCTTGCACTTGCCAGACAGGCACTAGAGCCACTGAGCTAAATATCCAGCCCTGAAGTTTACATTCTTAAAATCATGACTGCTACCTTTCTTATTCTAGAGGATTGTCTATTTTAAAGTGAAATATAATGGTGTTAAAGCATTTTAAAGACTACAACGTCACAAAAGCCTTGGTAAAGATGAATGGAAGAAGATTCTAATAAAAGGTAGGCAAATCACATTTGAGACTTCTCTCTTTGGTATCAGGGCCATGCGTCCTCACCAGCTGTGGTCCTGTGGATGTACAATGTTGGTACTCTATGTCAAGAGCAGGAAAGAGACAAGGTGAATATTTGTGCAACAATTTCCTCCTCAGGTGCCGTATCTATTCCATGAAGTGTACTAGACTCACTCTGGTGGTAATATTCAAGAGGTGACTTTGGAATAGAATATTTTAAAGGGGGTTTTATAGTTTAGAAAGGAATTGGCTAATGTGAAAATTTTGCCATTTCAAGGATACACAGACTTTAAAGTAAAAGGTACTCTACCTTCAATCTAGGTAGCTTTCTGGTTTTGTAAATGAGAAATCAAAGCCCAGAAGCCATACTTTATACAAGGTCTTCCACACTAAAAAAGCCATCCCGGCATACCTAATCCTAACACTTGGGAGGCTGAGTCAGGAGGACTGTCATACTACATACTGAGTTTAAGGTCAGTCTGAACTACATAGGGAGATCCTGTCTCAAAAAAGATCGATTCATTTATGTGCAAATGGAGACATCTGGAGGATATACTAATAAGTGAAATAAATAGATCACAGATAGGCAAATACCAGATCTTCTCTTTGATATGAACACCTGTAGATGCAAATGAGCTTTAGAAAGTATGACAGTTTCTACAGAATGGGAAATTTCCATAGGAAAATTGGTGTGGGAATGTAATGAGGGGAAGGAATAAATATGATTCAGAAAGAAAATAAAAGAGTATGTATAAAGGGGGTGGGGAGGTGTGGGTGGGTAGGGATATGGGTAAAAATGAGAATTAACTTGTGTCATATACTGGTACAAATTCCCCAATGTTATATGTGATTGTGAGATGTATATAAATTGTACCAATAAAGAAT
>PVIC010011808.1:0-40757 GCA_004025085.1 Thryonomys swinderianus | reverse complement strand
CGTGATAGCTCAATCTTGGAAACAACCCAAATGTCCATCAACTGGAGAGTGGATAAAGAAGATGTGTTTTTTTTACAAAATGGAGTATTACTCTGCCATAAAGAATGACAAGATCGATCCATTTAGGTGCAAATGGAGACATCTGGAGGATATACTAATAAGTGAAATCAATAGATCACAGATAGACAATTTCCGGATCCTCTCTCTGGCATGAACATCTGTAGATGCAAATGAGTTCTAGAAAGTAGGACAGCTTTTATAGAGTGGAATATTTCTATAGGAAACTTGGTGTGGGAATGTGATGAGGGGAAGGAATAAATATGATACAGAAAGAAAATAAAAGAGCATGTATAAGGAGGGAGGAGGGGGGAGTGGGTAGGGATATGGGTAAAAATGAGAATTAACTTGTGGCATATACTGGTACAAATTTCCCAATGTTATATGTGATTTTGAGATGTATATAAATTGTACCAACAAAGAATTCAATTAAAAAAAAATACCTGTGAGGGGTCGGAGATTTAGCTCAGTGGTTCCGGCACCTGCCTCGCAAGCACAAGATCCTGAGTTTGATCCCAGTAACCACATACAACGCTGGGCGTGGTGGCTCACGCCTGTAATCCCAGCACTCAGGAGGCAGAGACAGGAGGATTGTTAAATTCGCGGCGGCTTGCCTAGGCTACATAGTGAGCTCAGGGCTAGCCTGAACTACAAAGCGAGACCCTGTCTCCAAAAAAAAAGTACTTATGAGGCTTCATGACTGAAAGGAAAATAAAAGTCTGCTGAAGGAAATTGCCACGGGGAAACTCTGAGGGTTTGTGTTTGCGTATGAAAAAATAAATGCCAGCAGGCACTCCTCTCCTGGAGGTGCGCTGATAAAACAGAAAATGAGTTTAACAAAAATAGCATGTAGTTCTCAAAGAAATAAAATGGCTTGTTACAGAAAGAAATTTAAAGTTTTTCATTCAAGCAATTGAATTAGATACCTAAATTCTATAATATGAAAGCAAGAAATAAATATGAAGGTAGAGAACAAATTAAATGGCTAAAAGGAGTCTCAATTGATTATGTGCAAGTGAAGGGACACTCAAGCTGAATCAGATATTGAGTTCAGTATGTGTGTGTGCATGTGTGCACTTGTATGCATGTGTGTGTATACATGTGTGTATTTCTAGGTAAAACTGCTGAACAGAAATTTGGAGCCTAGTTTTAGAACATTTTCTTCACTCTAGTAGGATTCCTTATACTCTGGTAGGCAAGGCTCACTTTCACCCCCACTTCCACATGAATAAGAATGGCTTTTTGTTCCTCTATGACTTTTGCAGGTAACATTTAACTCCATTTTTTGCATCCAAGTAAATTTTATCTTTTACCTCATTCTAAGTAAAATTTTCCAATTAATATGGAACAGAAGAGACAGAATACCTTTGAAAATCACTAGAAAAAAATGAAAAAAACAAAGTAGCTGATCTTTAAAACATAATAGTTATATCATGGAATCTGTTTCTCAGACTGTTAGTATTGTTCTTATGTGAATATTCTTTTAACAAAGAAATGACAAATGTTTGAGATGAAGGACAACTTTTTTTTTTTCTTTTGAGACAGGGTCTCACTTTGTAATTCAGGCTAGCTCTGAGCTCACTATGTAACCCAGGCAAGCCTTAAACTCAGCAGTCCTCCTGTCTCTGCCTCCCGAGTGCTGGGATTACGGGTGTGAGCCACCACGCCCAGCACAGTGGTATGTGGTGCTGATTGCTGGTTGATTGCTGGTGGGCGTGAGTCTCCATGCCCAGCATTGTATGTGGCCACTGGGGATCAAACTCAGGACCTTGGGCTTGTGAGGCAGGCGCCAGAACCACTGAGCTAACCCTCCGGCCCTGAAGGACAACTTTTGAGTTTATTGATCTAGACTGTATTAATACACTATGGCTTCACAATGCTCCCTACAGAGATGAGCAGCTATTAGTTGTCAAAAAAGCAACCAATCAAGCAAATAACAAAAACACAAGAAATCTGGGATATATTTATGCTCTAATATAGAAAGAAAAATACTCTAAAATATGTAATGAGTCTGAAAGAATGTGTTACCAAGAAGACAGTAAAAGATGTTTCTCTATGAGTGGAATCTTCAGACGCAATCAGTCTGGTAGGTGAGCTGACAGGAAAGTAGATTTGTCAGTCTGGGGGAAAAAAAAAAAATCATAGGTCATTGCATTACAGAGACAGCCAGAGTGGAGAACGAGGGATATGGATTTGGCATACAGTTTGAGAAGGGGGCAGAACTTGACCACATGGAAATCAGTGCTCGGAGGAGCGACATCTGGAAGGCAAACTTTCCAGGCTGCTGGCTGCTGAGAATGTCAAACCGTTTGAAAAACAAACACTGACAAAACCGATGTATGGGATGAAGTCTTCAAGATCCCACAGAAGAGTACATACTAGTTGTCATGACAAACCTAACCCCAGCCCCCAAATATTAACCTGAGAAGCAAAAGAAGAAGAAAAGGGAAGCCTTGGGACCCAAGCTCACAAGTTGAGAAATCAGTCTATCTGCCTGCATTTGCTCTCTGTGCAAATGGTCATGCAATCCTAATTGAATATTTTCTGTCGGACTCAATCTTCTCTCAAATGACTCAGCCTCCTCTATCTGGTTAAGGGTACATTCCTAAACTCTGAAACTATAGTCTAAATATTTGATAAATATAGAAGCTTTGCCCTCATGAATGCTACACAGATAGAATCCAAATGAAAGTGAAGAAATATATCCAGAATTACCCTGCAAATGGAATATTCTTTCAAGAACTGATAAGCCCATAAATGAGAAAATGGATATTAAGTTGGTCATGCAAGGTAAAAGGACAGTTGCCAAAAATGAAATGGTCAATTTGGGAATTTGAGAGATACAGTGTCATTACACAAAGTCTGAAAGTGAACTCATTCTCTTAGAAGATATATGTGGTTAATTGGTAAGCTACTTAGAGTTTCTATTGTGGTTTCTTCATTTGTTCTCAACCTCAAAAAATTCAGTGAGTATAAAAGCCAGTCTTTAAGCTCTCTATTCAGCTTGTAACTGGCCAGAGCTCGTCTGTCCCCCCAAATATCCTTCACTGTTCAGCCAGATGCCTGGTCTAGTCACATGTGCTACCGTTCTGGTATCATCAGCTGGGTTTTGAAGGGGGTTTTTCTTTTTTTCCTCATTTTTACTTAGGTGTTATAAAAATAACTGGTAAAGATAAAGTATAATAATTAGGAACAGTGGCACAAAGTGGCATTTGTGATCACCTTCCTTTTCCAGCATTTTACTGGAGAGAAGGCAGAATGACATAGATGTAAGAATTTAAGTGGCACCACTCTAGACTCGTATTTGGCAGTAACTTCTCATGGCGGGGTGGTTACTGGAGCTATTAAAAGATCACTTTGGGATGGGCGTGGTGGCTCATGCCTATAATCCCAGCACTCAGGAGGCAGAGGCAGGAGGATTGCTGAGTTCACAGCGGCTTGCCTGGGCTACATAGTGAGCTCAGAGCCAGCCTGAACTACAAAGCGAGACCCTGTCTAAAAAAAAAAAAGATCACTTTGGGAATGTAGATGATGCAAGTGATTATCCCAGACATTATTGCTTCATTTTGCTAAATCAGTTGTTTTGTTTTTCTTTTCTAAATTGTGTGCACATAGATAAGCAATGATTATAAAATAGAAACAAAATAGAAACAAAAATGAAAGTATAGATAAGTAGAGAGAAATAAGATTCACCCATAATCTCATCACTCAGGATAAAACAAACTACTACTTATATCTGGCATATATGCTATCAGAAACAGATATGCATGTCCCCACAGATGTGGTCACACACACCACAGAACACAAGGGCACAATAGAGTCTGCTGCATTACAACCTTGAAATGGTAATGATGATGTTTTTAAGCTACTTTTCTGTGAGTCAGGAACTTGGGCTGGACTCACCTGAGAGATTGGAGCCACTAAGTCAGGTGGTTTCATTGCGGCGAGTTGTCCAGGGCTTGTCTGGCAGGCTTGTCCAGCTCTGTTCCTACGATGGTGGGAGCAGAGTTCCCAGGAGGAGTCAGAGTCCAATTCCAACCTGCGAACTCCAAGTCTCTACTTGGCTTCCTTACACGGATGACCCATGGACAGAGCAGATTCCAGGAAGAGAGACAGAGAATCCACTGCATGATGGGAGGATCTGTGTTGGGAGAATCTGTGAGCATTTTTGTGATCATGATGTTAACACGTAGAGGGACATTATTAACATTCGTGTTCATACTTTTCCAAAACAACCAATACTATCCTAAATTAAAATATGATAGAATTATATTCCAGTATCAGTGCACATCACTGTGTTTCACTGTTTAATATGGCTGCATGTTCCTTAGCTATACATAATTCAAGCCACATTTCCAACTTCTCATGATTGAGATGTCAGGAAGTTTGTTGAGCATTCATATTTTCAGCTCTCTGTGGCTATTTTTTCTGCATAACCACTCAACCATCTTATTATCCTCAAAAATGCAGACTTTGACGGGGCGTGGTGGCTCACAGCTGCAATCCCAGCACTCAGGAGGCAGAGGCAGGAGGATTGCTGAGTTCAAGGCTTGCCTGGGCTACATAGTGAGCTGAGGGCCAGCCTGAACTACAAAGCAAGACCCTGTCTCAAAAAAAAAAAAAAAATGTGTACTTTGTTCATTGAGACATAGACAAAAACGTTCAAAAAGAACAAAAAAAATGAAGACAATAATGAAACTTTATTCACTGAGACTTGTCCCCTGCAGTAACCCACTTGTTTACAAGGAACAGTTTCTGACTATTTCCTGAGTTCATCCCACTTAGGGTGTATTTGATACCCTCCTGCGTTTGTTCGATAGCATCTTAGCCTTCCCTTCAGAGTGCTGGCTCAGCTCCCCGCAACTCATTCTTGGCCCGGATATTCCCTTCCTTCTCTATCCTTCCCAGCCAACTCAGAAGCACAGAAGAAATCATCTAACCGAGTTTGGTTTCCCTGCTAGTGATTATCTCCCTGTCACGGCCCGGCTTCCCCACCTGCTTTTGATCCTCCTCCAGTTCTCTAAGCACTTCCTCACCGCTTTCTTCTATTTCAAGAACAAGGGAAAATCTTTAGCACTCGAGGCACACCTGTATATTGTGGGTACCCAACAAGCAAAACAAGAGAAGAAATAAAATAAACACCTTATTATAGTCAAGCTGGACCCGGTCCAAAGAGAAGTCTAAAAGCTTTTGTCTGCAGAAAACCAAACTCTTAGGGCCGATAATGGTTACTTGATGTCAAAGATATAATATGAAGTAAAGTTCTCTACAAACAAACTGTGAATACCGTAAAATCGTATTATTTCCAACTTCCCTGTTTAGAGGTTTTGTTATGCTGGCATAATTACAGCTGACATACCTGCAAACGGAAGACAAGAGTATTCTAAACTTGTCACATGTGTGTGCACAATTTGCTAAGTTAAGGTCACATAAGTGAAATTATTTTTACTTATTTAGTATAACCAATTAGATAAGTGTAGAAGAATAGGAAAGAGTTTGACAATATGCTTCATTTGGACTATTATCTATAATGCCTAACAGTTCTGTTAGACAACATTTCATTCTTTTCACCTTGTGCTTTCTACTTTCTGTCGTTATTTTTTGGCCCCTGGCCCATAATTTGGTATATTTGAGAGTAAATGTTAGTCTTTTATATAATATTCTTGAAGGAACAGATGAAGCCCAAACTAGAATAGGAGCTCTCAAGTCCACTTCTAAGGTTAGGGTTATAAGATCACAGAATTCATTATGACTCATTTGAACTTGTAACTAGATAGAGACAAGTAAATGATAAAATCGATACACAATTTTTTCACTGCTTCATACTGGAAATGAATACAAATATGAGAACACAACACTACCTGAGTTTTCATTTACCAGTTGTTCCAAACCTTATGCAGAATATAATTCAAAGAATCAAATTCTCTGTCTTGGTACCTAATTATTAGTGATTAGCATCTATGAGATCTGATTTTCTTCCAGGAAACAAGGAATGTATCCATTTGGGGAGAAAGACCAGCTTCATTTCAAATATGACTACTGCTGTCCCTGGCAAGTCTGCTGACTGTAAAGAAAGTGTTTATTGATTCAACCTTTCCATAACCCTCTACTAAAGTAAACATGTCTGCAACAACTACGCAAAACATCAAATTTCACTCATCTACTTTATCCAAAGAACTTGGCTTGGGCCACCACTCTAGCTGAGGTCCCTCCAGAACAGAGGACCTGCATTTTATGTGAGACGATCATCTTCAGCTCAGTGTACGCATATATTTGATTAATTTTTCTGTCACACACACTTATATTCACTACCCTTTCACATGTCTGCTCTCTGTAGTTAATTACCAATGGCTACAATTTCAGTATAGTGTCATTCTAATGTAGCTGTACGTCATCCTTTTCTTTTCTAAATCCTGGGCTTTATTCAAAATGAAGTTAATCAAATATTCTCAAATTCTATGCTATAACATTAATAGTATATCTATCATTACAAAGACCAGGATGTATGAGGGAACATGATACAACCTTGAGCATTCACAGTTCATTTATTTATTTGATAAATATCTTTTGATCATCTTTTCTCTATGAGATTTAATCCTAGGTCCTGAAAAGAAAGATAAATAAAACATAATTTCTATTACTCATGATAAGAACTTTTGAAAAGAAAAATGTAAATGCTGGGCATGGTGGCTCACATCTGTAATCCCAGCACTTAAGAGGCAGAGGCAGGAGGACTGCTGAGTTCGAGGTTTGCCTGGGCTACATAGTGATTTCAGGGCCAGCCTGAACTACAAAGAAAGACCCTGTCTCAAAAAGGAAATGAAGAAGAGAGATGAAAAGAAAAGAGAAATGTAAGGTAGTATCATGGTGATTTGATTAGAAAAGTTAGAAGAACAAAGTAATTTGATTTCAAAGCATTTGTGTTTAGCTAAGTGAAGTCATTGTTCTGAGGTTGTTTTCTTCTCACAGTGAGTATGGTTTCCATTTCTTTCTAAGGCAGCTCTTGGGCCTGAGATTTAGCTCTAGTGGTACCCTACCTACCTTGGAACCACAGGGTCTGAGTTCAATCCCCAGTACCACAAACTGAAAATTAAAAATAAAGCAACTATTGCCGGGCGTGGTGGCTCACTCCTGTAAGCCCAGCACTCAGGAGGCAGAGACAGGAGGATTGCTGAGTTCGAGGCTTGCCTGGGCTACATAGTGAGCTCAGAGCTAGCCTGAACTACAAAGCGAGACCCTGTCTCAAATAAAATAAAATAAAATAAAGCAACTATTCAAACACAAAAATCATGTCCTCCGTAGGGAGTAGCATGGCTTCCATCCTATTTTCTATAGCAGGATAGCCACTTATTGGATTAATCTAAAAGGTATTCCTAACTGAAAAGATGCACATTTTTAAAAATAAGAAATCTCAGACAACTCTCAGCTATATTGTTTTAGATTCTGCACTCCTCATTAAAAGCCAGTTATCAATCCCTGCCCCTCAAGATTACTTGATTATTCTCTGAATGACCATGAAGATTTGAGAACAAAATAAAATTTTATAGCTTCATCTGTACTGTCTAGTTGGGTGTTAAATTATAAGGTTATGGTAAAATGATGAAATGTAGTGATTTTAATTTTATTCCCACTATGTAGTCTGGTGTAGCCAACAGCATGACTGGTCAATGGTAGACATTGTACCAGGAGCATGCATGAATCTCACGGAGGATATTGTATGAAGATGCCCAGATCTAAAGTTCTGTGGAGGAAAAGACCCTTAAATACTTCACAGACATTTATCAATCTCCACTTATCATTAAAGGAAACTTCTACTATATTGTTTCCCAAACTAAATTGATTCTTTGTTAAATTTGTTCCATGTGAAGTTCAGAAGGGTTAAGGTACATGAGAAAATATTGTACACAGTAAGAATATTTAGTTTGTCGGGCATAGTAGCTCACACCTGTAATCCCAGTACTCAGGAGGTGGAGACAGGAGGATTGCTGAGTTCGCGGCGGCTTGCCTGGGCTACATAGTGAGCTCAGGGCCAGCCTGAACTACAAAGCGAGACCCTGTCTCAACAAAACAAAACAAGAATATTTAGTTTTAGAACTTTGCAAATATCTCGGGCAACATTTTTCAAACAGTTTTAAATAGACAATGTTTTACATTCAGATTAGTGAAATGTAATAAATATTTATTTCCCTGCTTAGTATCATACTCAGCAAGTTTTCTCCCAAACCCCAACTCATTATATAATAAATCATGGTATCCTGACTTTCCATCAATATCTCACCAGCAAGTGTCTGAACCAGGTATGGACATTCAACATGGCTCAGTCAACTAATAAACCCCTCAAAATAGTACACTGTAGTTCAGAATATATATCCTGAAATACGTCTGCATAAGTTACAACTCATATTGTACTTTTAGTCATGGAACCTCAGCTAAGGAATTCCATTTCTCAAGGCTTCAGTGTCTCCAACACTAAAATTGCATTATAATGAGATCCATGATTTAGTGTTGGGATCAAAACCAAGTAACATATTTATATAGTGTAGTAAAGAGGTTGAGAATCCAACAACAAAAGCAATTGTTGCAAGTTGAGACCTGTTGGCACAAGAACTAGGAAGAACTTAAGGGACTAAGATGGTTCTTTCCTTCTCTCCTACATTTGAAGATAGGGAGGAAAAGAGGGAGAGAGGAGAGCAGGGAAGAGATTACTTCCTATCCAAGAAGAAGATAGGTGCTCCGTTCAAATGTAAATAATTCAAGATGTTTTGATTGATTAGGAGGGCTTGATAGCACTCTTAGCTCTAAATGTTGAGTAGAAGTAGTCACTAGAACCAGAAATGAGAGACTCTATTAATTTATCCTGGATAATTACTGTATCATTCAGTGCCTACTAGAAGAACAGATGCAATGAAAGCCATACAAACATGTAAGGATTTACAAGACTGATAGACAATGACCACCCTCAGTCCATATGGAAGACTGTGAAAGGTCTCCTGCACACTGAAGGTGTGAAGGATCCAGTTGAAAACCTGAAGCCCACTGCTGTTTCCTCTGAGACCCCATATCAGGAGGCTGAAGGGTCTGTTCTGGAAGCCAAGAGATGAGATCCAAGGTGAAGACTAGAGCTCCTCCAGAGAAAGAGAAGTGAGGCTTCCTTCCTCATTTCACTTTACACCTTTCAGATAACCACCCTATCCAAGGTGGCTCAACTTCCAATTTCAATAAATACAATGAGCCCCACCCTAGAAGCCTACTGTTTCAATCAGTTGAGTTTTTCTCACTCAAGGTGACACAGTTAGTTGACTAGCACAATCCACCACTTGTCAACTTGACAACCTGACACATTTCTTTAAATCTGTGATGACAAAATTTCAGAGCTCTCCATAATACAAACAGCTCAGTGGGGTGTGCTTTGCCTCAGATTTAGCATCACTGCCCTGAACCACAATCTCCAGACACGAAGTCAAGTTCCTAATTATGCCTAACATGTTATCATCATCCTGCAGAGATGCACTAATTCCCCAGAGTGGAAAGCAAATTTTATTGGCTGATGCTTACTCCTACCTTTCATGACTTAAACTTTATAACATAGATTTAATAATACATAAGAGCCAATGTTAAGTCTATAACATTACATTACATTACATAGAAAACATATGAGGAAATAACTATTAGTTATAATCATTTCTATAGCTGATTTGGGGGTTGTAGCTGCTTTTTAGAACTACCTTCTTCTATGACTCACTTGTGTTCCCTTGGCCTTTAGAGGCAGCTCAGCAGGCATTGGCTCTTCCCCTGGAGGGCTGACCCAAACCTTGATTCCTCAAGGTTATAGACTACTTGTCACCCTGCCTGGATGGAGTTGCTATAGTTTCTCACTAGCTTCAACAACAGAGTGTGGCAAAAGTAGGAGGTGTCACAGGGAATTCCCTGCAGTCCAAGCCTAGTCTTCCTTTCTTCCACTGTGGAGTAATGGTAATAATCCAATACCCACCCCCCTTGATAGTCTAGGTCAGTCAACCCTACCTCTCTCTTTGGCTTGTTTGTTTAAAAGCATAAGGAGACCAAAATGACCAGGGATAAATCTTAGCTTCCAGTTCCATAGCAATACTGTGCTTGCTGGTACAAACCTTGCCCTCTTTGGAACTAAGACTGCTAAGCCAGAAGACCATAAGGTCATAGAAACTGGAAGCAAAATTTTTGCTAATAGATGACCAGGGGTAATGGTGAGTGGAGCATTTCCACTTCCATCCCTTTATTTCTAGACCCATGAATCTTACCTATGGGAGACACAGTACCACATAGTGGACACTGATTCAAAGCATATACAGAGTGTTTGCCCCAGCTCTGCAAGCTACTGTCATCCAGTTGGCATAGTAATTGTGACTTCAAAAGACTATCATGCTTTTCTACGAATGCTGCCATGTCTGAATGGTGAGGGACATGATAAGGGTGGCAAAATCCAGGAGCATAAACCCTCTGTCTCACTTGTTTGGCTATGAAATGTGTTTCTTGGTTAGAGACCATACTGCCTGGAATTCCATGAGAGTGGGTAAGGCATTCTCTGAGTCCACAGTCAGCAGGGTGGTGTGGCAGAGGGGCAGTACAGAAAAGAAGCAGTGCATGGCATGGCAGGCAACCATAAGAGCAGCAGTAGCAGCAGCAGCAACTAGCTAACCTGCCTTTTCTCTCTCCATTTATATTCCCTTCAGACTATAAACCTACAAAACTATGCATTGCAAAGAGGGTGATTATCCACACCCTTAATCACAGTATTTCACTCTTAATCTACCTTCATATATTTTAATCCAGATGCTTTTGAAATTCTCTACCTATGAGGCTCTGGAGAGATGTCTAGATAAAGTCATAACCACTGCTCTTTCCAAGAAGATCTGATCTTCTGTTGACAAAAGTAATCAAATTCAGGCAGACCTATTGTAGAGTTCTGAACACCCTACTCTTGCTCTCCACCTCTAATTTTAGTGTAAGGCTCTCTACTGGGTGAATGCAATCAGAGCCAGATGGCAAGAAAACTATGTGATAGAAGAAGACTCTGCTACATGGCTACCTCCTCTGTTTCTTACTCTTCCCATCTTTGGGTCGTGTGTGATGCCTTCACATTATTCCAAACACATTTCCTTTTCAGCCTAAGCTGTAATGAGTAGTTTCTTTTAAATAAAACAAACACAACTTGACTTAAGCAGAGAAGTGCCAGCAACCACAACATATGTGTAGGAAGTCTCTGACTACATATATGCAAAATGTTTCCTTCATCTGTGGTTCTTTGTGATAAAGCACTGTTGGCACATGGATATCAAATAATCTTCTTTCTCTGAACTTAATCGTTCTATGTTGGGTTGTGCTTACATGTATATTTTCAGGGGAAATATTACCTACTCTCTGAATCCTAAATTCATTTTTCTTGGGATAAGAGAAGCTCTTATTTCATAAACTTCACCTTATTCCCTTAATCGCACAGTTGTAGTTAAAATTGCCCCTATTCGTGCAATCTAGACTTTACATTTTAATGCCATTGACTTATTATTGCGGGAGGGAATTATTTGTATTTTCCAATAAAGAACCATTAAGAAAGGGAGAAGTTTTATGAAAGGGTAAGATGTGGGGAATGATAAACCCTGTAAATAACAGAAACTGTATTAAGTGATTGTTGTGGCCTAATATAGGCTATAAAAATAAATGATGGGTGGCAACCTTGGCCTTTGTAATTAGAGAATAAGGGGAGTTGAAGTAAAAGAATCACTCAGAGATAAGCAAACTCGAAGGAGGGCAAGTTTTAATTTAGTGATGAAACAATTTCTATTAGAACAGACATTTTAGAATCAAAGGAAGCCAGATGGAGAATAAAGACAGAAAATGATGCTTGACTGTATACTGCTTGCACTTTGTAGACATTTTTAAAATGCACTGTATATGGATGAGCTGTGCTCATCCCGACATTGGCCCAACGTGAGAATTTGAAAAGATCATCCTAGTGAAATTTTAATATTTTGAACACCTAAATGGATACTCAAACACAATATATGCAAGATGTGAAGTAAGTTTTCTAAATTTTGAAGCATTATTCAAAGTTTTAAATTAGACTCTTAATTAATGGAGAATTACTTAGGAATATTTCATGGAAAGAAGGATATTCAAAGAGCCTGTACAAACCAGAGTGCTAACAGAAGGAAAAAGAGACACCTCCTGTATATTACTAAAGTATAAATATAAATATATAAATAATATTAAAAAGATAGTGTATCTTTTATCTATAAATATAGAAATTTTTAAGTAAAGACCCACATAATTCTCATAGAGATCTGGGTCATAAGAAGACTTCTGGCTATGTCCCTTGGGCTGTGCAAAGGCATCATTTCTGGCTTGTTACAGATGAGAACAGTTGAACAATCAGTCATTCAGGTTCTGTAGTGTGAGAATCGCAACTCTAAAAAGAGCAATCGAAGAGTGTCCCTAACACCAACATCAACAAATAAGTCATGCCAACTTGGTGTAAACTCTTAATTTCTATGTATTGTTTCTAGAAAACACGGAAGGGACTGGATCATGGGTGCCAAAGGAGCCCATGGAAATAATGATGCCACAATATTCATTTAGCTGCCTTTTACTACATAAAGACTACCTCTAGGTTTTACTTTCCAACTTTGAAGCTATCTGCTTCTCTCTTGTAAACCTTTTCCAGGTTCTGTCTATTCAGTTTACACTCCCAAGAAGGACAAAAGCACACCAAATCGCCCCAAATTAATTCCCCAGTTCCCCAGTAGTGCTAAATATTTGACCTAGTTATTACACCACTGAACCTCTCTCTTTCCATGTGACTTCTCTCTGTGGGGTCAGCTCTGGAGAAACCCTCCATAGCTATGTAGACACCAAGATTTATACTAAACATGTTTATAGAAAACATGTACACATACACACACTCACACACTTTGTGTTTTGTTTTTTCCACACTGAAGCTGTTTCAGGTGAGAAACATACTTGACTAGTTTTATTCTATGCCCTACACCCTCCACCACAATTTCTAGATAAAATAGTTGAAGTCTCACCCTTGCCAGGGTCTGAAGGAAACTGTGTTGAAATTCATTGCCTAAGTACCAAAGTCTGTTGGGGGGTGAGGAGAAAGTGATCATGTTGAAGGCCAGGGCTTTAAATTAAGGGGGAATTAAGTCAGCTTATAATAAATCACTGTTGACACCATCCCCAAAGATTTCATCCTCTCACAAGCCAAGGGGAATTTTCAGCTGGCCAAGAAGAAAACTCCATAAATGTTGGAAGTTCTGCCGGGTGCTCCCAGTACAGTCTGCACAAACTCCACAGAGAATAGCACCCCCACTAAAATAAACAAAGATTGATTAATAACTTATTATCATATTTTACAACTGACACTTTGGAAAATGTGTAACAGCAGGAGGCCCTGTCTTCACCTCTCTTGTTTTGAGCATATACACTGATATTTCACTAAAAAAAAAAAAAAATCAAAACAAATGAAATGATTGAGAAGGGCAATCCTTCCTTTCACGGTCTGAAGACTATGTTTTTCTTCACATTTTTGACATTAGAATTAATAGTGAAATTACTATAAAAATGTATAGATTTTGCTTCATATACCTCTCTCCTATATTATCCTATTTGCTTCTCACAAAATTTCTTAATAAACAAAGACAATTTCTACAGCACCTACTTTTAGGACCAGGCACATTAATGGGGGATGTGAAAAGACTCAAGGATATCTGGTGGGAGAAACTGAGTAAAGGCTTCTGTTGATTAGGAGATCCAATGAAGGTAATTCTTAGAGGAGGCAGGGCTAGAGATACTCAGTAAAGAGTCACAGAAAATGCAAGTACTCTGAAGCTAGGCAGATGATCATACCCAGCAACAAAATATCCATCTGAATGGTAAACCATCAAGACCTCACCAAATATCTGGGTCACCAAGAAACGCCCTGACAGTATCGCATCCTGGAAACAACAGTTCTCATTTTAAAATGAGTCAAAGACCCAATTACAACAAAAAATAAGTACTGGACAGTGTCATTAATTACATGCAAAAAATCCTCAGTAAGATATTGGTAAACAGAATGTAAGAGATCATTAAAAAGATCATACATCATGACCAGGTAGATTTTATTCCAGGGATATAATGATGGTTCAACATTAATAAATCAGCAAATATATTGTATAAACAGAATCAAGAGCAGAAATCACATTACTGTATCAATTGATATTTAGAAAAGGTGTTGACCAAACCAAACCACTGGTTATAAACACTCTAAAGAAAATAGGAATAGAAGGACCTTATGTCAATCTGAAAAAAAAAATTATGAAAAACCTATGGCCACATCATAGTAAGTAGATGAAAATATAAAGCTTGCCCTCCAAAATCAAGAACAAGATAAAATATACACCATCACTATTATTTTTCAATACACAATTTATTTTGGTTCTTTTGTCTGCTTGTTTTTTGCTGCTGGGAATGAATTTGTGAACTTGTGCTTGTGAGACAGATACTGGAATCACTGAGCTAATTCTCTGGTTTAAATGTATAACTTGAACATTATTCAAAGTAATCAGGCATGAGAAAGAAATAAAGTATATATGAAAAGGAAAGGAGGAAATCAGATTATTTGTGGATGATATGATCTTCTATGTAGAAGACTCAAAAAATTGCACCAAAAGACTAGAGTTAATAAATGAATTCAACCACGTAGCAGGATACAAAATTAACAACTGGTAGCATTTCTACACAATAAATAAGTCACCAAGAAGAATAAAGACGAACAATGTCATTCTCAAAAGCATCAAGAAAAATTCAAAGTTTAGGATTTAACTAAAAAATGAAAAACCTCTACAAGAAAGCCATAAAATTCTGAAAAAGAAAATCAAAGAAGATATCAGAAAATGAAAGACTGGTCATATGCATAAGTGATGGCTTTCTAAACACAATCTCAGCTCCCCAAGAAATAACAAGAATCAGCAAATGGAACTATATCAAATTAAATGGCTTCTGCACAGCAAAGAAAATAATCAGCAGAGTGAAGTAACAACCAACACAACAGAAAAAGAATTGCTAGTTGTATCCACAACAGAAGGCTGGCATCTAAATTATAGAAAAGATTCCAAAAGACCGGACCCCACAGAGTGAAAGACCCAATCCAAAAACAGGCAACTGAATGAACAGAGATACCTACAAGCAGCCCATAAATTCATCTGAATCATTCAACTTTGCTGGCCATTAGAGAAAGGCAATAACAAGCAGCACTGCTATTTCAACTTAATCTAAAGTGAATGGCAAGCATCAGATAATTGAAAGATAACAAAGGCTGTCAAGGCTATGGTAAAAGAAGAATTCCCCAACTCTGCTGGTGGAATGTAAACTAATAAAAGTATTATGGATGTCAGTGTGAAAATTCCTTAAAAAATTAAAAATGGGCATTCCTTTCAACCCAGTTATTTCCCCACTGAGTATATTCCTTGAAGAGTTGAAAACATCATATTACAGTGACATTTGCATATCTATGCTTACACCAGCCAATTTATAATAGCTAGATCTTAGAAATGACCCATATACCTTTCAGCAGATCAAGAAAATTTGGTGCTGTGGACCCTCAAGCTATAAGCATGAATGATTCTTGTCTGTTGAGCCCACAGGACTGCAGTTGCCTTTCAGGACGTCCCTAACCTCTGACCGCATGACTAAAACCAGCTCTGCTCTGAAAAAACCCTCAGATCACCCCGATTGGAGTAAATTCTGTGAGGACTTGGTGAAACAGAGCAGTTGTATTCGCGCTGGGTTTCCACCTTTTTGATAGAACCCAAAACTAGAAGCCCGAGATACGACACATACCTGGGCATGCTGATGGGTTCGGTCTGCTTGCATGCGCTTTAGTGCTTCAAGGTGCAACCACTGGGATGGTTTCACTGCCCAGATGACAAAGAAGCGAGTCACCATGACCATCCTGCTGAAAAAAAAAAAAAAAAAAAAAAAATATATATATATATATATGCATTTTTGTGGGGGAGAGAAAATGATGTAAATTAAACATAATGCGCAAAATTTGAGTGAAGATTTTGAATTAGTAAAATTTGCTTCAGTGAATGGATCCTTGCATAAGTAATAGGAACACCTGGAATAATTAAAGACCAGCTGTACTAATTGGTCATCTTCCTATTTTCACTTAGTAGGATATTAACCTTAGACAAATGTCGTGCCAGGACTTGAAAATTCCTATAGAAAGATGTTAGGTCCAGGATAGCAACCCATAGAAAGGACGCACTGGACACTTTAATAATCACCTTACATGATTGTATATGTTTACATATACAATATATTAAAGTAATATATATTCTAATATATGCAACACGTATTATATAATATATACAACACATTATATATAGGGTGCTTCACTCAAAGCAGACAGCTCCCTATACACCACATAGAAACACAATGTTAACATATTTAAGAGCTTCTGTGATACTGTTTACAAATAAGAATGATATCATTGGGCCGGAGATTTTGCTCAGTGTTTCTGGCGCCTGCCTCGCGAGCGCAAGGTCCCTGGTTCAATCCCCGGTAACCACATACAAAAATACTGGGCAGGGTGACTCATGTCCACTGGCAATCAGTACCTTACACCACAGATGCTGGGCTTGGTGGCTCAAGCCTGTAATCCCAGCACTCGGGAGGCAGAGGCAGGAGGATTGCTGATTTCAAAGCTTGCCTGGGCTACATAGTGAGTTCAGGGCCAGCCTGAACTACAAAGTGAGACCCTGTCTCAAAAAAAAAATGATATCATTCACACTTTAATTTTGTTCTTCCAATGAATAAGCAAACAAACACATAAATTAATAGGCTTTAAAACACTCTGATGTCAAATAATATATTTCCAGTTAGTCTCCAGTTAACGAGAAGAGTGAAATATAGGACTTATGTGGGTTATTGAGGAGCAATTATTATTTTCTCTTACAGAACACTGAGGTATTCTGTGAACTATTTTGGCCTCAGAGCACCCCTAAGTATGGTCAGGAGAGTTCTATTAATATAGTAGGATATTTTTAGCTTAGGTTTCAGCTATTTGAAACCACATTGCTTGAAAGTATACACTTACAAAAAAGATGTCACTGTCATATATTCAAGTATAGCCCCATCTGTGCATATCTTTGTTCTACAGAATAAGTACCTGATTGATCAAAAGATAAGCATATACTCATTTTGACCCATTTTCTACAATAAATACATTTTGTAGAATAGAAATGTCTTACCAAGTAGGCTCATATTCTTGTTTCTCCTGGTGCACCTCAAGAAAAATTGGCGACGGTGGACATGTGATGAATATTTAGAAAAGAAATGCATTGCTGTAGACTAAATACCACATACATCAAGCGTGGAGAGGTGCTATGGTAGAATGTAATGTGGGCAGGCCATTCCAACTGTGGCTCCCAATAGGATTTGCTTGGCTGACATTCCCTCTGACATTTTCCATGTATGTACATGTTCGTGTGTGTTTCTTGTCTTTTTTTTTTTCCATGAAACCTTCTACTCAGACAGTCATGGTTACAGGTCAGACAAGTTCTCCCACAAACAAATTCAGCCGTGCTAATCAATCACCCTTTGGACTTTAAGAATTCGCTTCCTCCTAAAAACTCCTTGTGAAATGAACCATTTTTCCTCTTCTTCAGATTAGGGAATTAAAACAGGAGGAATCAACACACTCAGGGTTAGACGTTCATGTTCTGAGACAAGTGAAATTGAAAATAGCAGCTTTTACTGATGGGTATTCAGTCCTGGAAAACATGGTTCACACAGGTGATACGAGAATCATTAATCACTGTTACTAATTTGGTTTCAACTCTTTAGCTCTTTATAATGAAGCTGATGTTGGAATTTTGTGCACTACCTTAACCTCCTTAAGCAAATCTAACAATTATAGAGCAAAGATGTCTCTACAGAGTAAATTTCAAGTACCTCACCCAAAGCAGAGCCAATCCTCTTCCCAAAGGGTGTTTCTTTTCATTTGACACCAGCTTTCTCCAAAATGTGTGACAGTACATGTTCACTGAGAAAGAATCTATTGTACAAAATGAAAGACCGAACAAAGGGTTACGAGGTCTGAGTACATGCTAGTTTCTCTCCTCAGAGGCTGTAATTTGCTGCACCAGCTTGTGCATTTCTGGGAGGATACAGTTTAAGTCACTGTTTCAGGATGCCTTTGAACCTTTTCCCTGTCCTGGATTCTCCTGCTTCTGCAGTAAACTCAGCTGGAGGCAGTTAGAATGGGCTGATTATCCAATCTTAAACAGTTTGGAAACAAATAAAGTAGACTGATGGAGAAGAACATTAGAGTGTGCTGGAATTATACCATTAATTAAGAATAGCTGATATCTTGTTGGCTTTCTAAAGAGTGACTAAAAGAAACAGTAGCAATGTACAGTGTAACGGTCTGGGTTATTTTAGGTAGCAAACAACCCTATGAAGTTCACTTCTGAAGGGTTTGGTGGGTCCTGCCAAAATGTAAAATATTAAAGAGCGACCTTTTGTCCTTCACAAAGTAATCCAATAAAATATTTAAAAGTAAAAATTAGATAAGACTTGAAAATTTACCTAGTATAGCTTCCTGATTTCATAGAGAAGGGAGGTGAAATTCTTTGATATCAGCATAAAATTAGCATATATTCCATTCGTTTTTAAGAGGCTAGAACCTAAACCACTAATTTTTCACCATTAGGAAGCTACGTGGGGCCTGGCAGACATTGACAAGTGACACTAACAAATGAGAAAAACATCTGGCCTCTCTGAGAGACAAAGTCGAATCTGGAGCTGAGTCTGTTTTCTCTATACTATAAATTAAAACTTCCGTGTTAAATGGTATTTTAACTTTTTGTACCAGGGATAGAACTCTGGCCCTTGTGATTCCAAAGCAGGCACGTACCACTTGAACTAAATTCCCAGCACCTGGTATCTTACCTTTTAACAATATAAGAAGCTGTGCAGAAGACTTTGGTGGACATTCCAGGTCTGACACCAACAAGGAACTTAACGCTAGAGGCTGGGCTGATTTGAAGAGAGTCTTAGACTATGCGGTGGTCTGTTGAGCCGTACCGGAGCCCGAAGAAAAAGGAAAAAATGTGCACCCTGCATTCATCTACCCACGGCTTCCATATTTTTAAATATGGGGTGTGGCTCCAGTGCTGAGAACGGTTCCTGATTGACAAAGACAGTTGGTATTCCAGAACCACCCAAAAATAAGCAAATGTGTGTTTTTATTTAAATTATGCTATATTTTCCTCATGGGTTTTGCATTCATGTGTTTTAAATCCTATTATAACGCTGTCTCGCTCATTGAGACATCTTTGTCATCTGCCTCATCTTGGTCTCTGGCCCTCGCATTCTGCCCTATGGGGAACGTTGCAGCCAATGAAAGCTGCTTCAGCATTCATATGTCCAATGACTGACCAGTATAGGAGGAGTTTGGCCAACTGGAGACAGCTCTCAGCTTCTGGGGGAGTAAGCCAAAGCCCATCTGAGTACTTCCCATCCCCCAATGCCCGCTTCCTGTCCTTGTTTTCCAACCATGCTGATATCCAGGACACAAATCTAAAACTGCAGCACAGGCACATCGTATCTGTGAGAATACACTCCAGGAAACTTGGCTTGTGACAAATATGCAGTTAAATTACCTAATATTTATTAAGCATATACCAGACTCAGTGTAGGTTTATGTGCATTTCATTTTATTCTTATCCATCTGTAAAATGGGAATAATTCTTATTTAAATTAGTTATATACAATATACTTTCAATGGATTAAAAAGTAATGTGAATGAAACTGGCCTGTTGTGTTTTAATATACAGTGAGTCAGTTTTCCACTTCTACTCACTGGCCAAAATATTGTAAAGATTCTTCCTCCCAAGGTCTGATCCTTCACGCTGTGTGTGGTCTAGAACACCTCCCACTGGAAGATAAAAGAAGATATCATAAGTCAGAATTTGAACTTAAAATACTCTGAAACCTAAATAAAATGCCCATAAATGATGATTTTCCATTATTTAGAAAATTTATATTTTTAATTTATTTCTGAGTGATACTGTAGATGAGATTCTTTCATTTAGTAAATGATAATGATAGTTGTTCATATTTTAAGTGTTTCAAAAGCTCAACACTCCTGCTTATTCTGAAATACAATTCCACTAAAGACTATGATAATATATGGACACCAGCTATGACCACTATGTATAAAAATGTTACTACACATATGTCAAAGATGAAGCGTTTTTCACTCAAATTAGCACAGTTGTTTTTTCATGGTCTAGTGTGAGACCTCACAAATTCATTGCAAAGTTTTTAGAAGTCCAAATCACAACTTGGATATTACTTCAGTAAGTAGAGTTCTCTCTTGAAAATGCTTTTCAGTCTGGATCATTTGCTAAATCATATTCCTGAACTCAGCATGCACATCTTTTCTTTCCACAGTTATGGCCCCTACATTTTTTAGGCATACTGTATTTTATATCCAGGCCTCTTGGTGTTCTGGTTCATATGAAATGGTACTACTTATTTATTACAAGATCTCACATTTGTTTTATCCATCACAAGCTATTGCTAGTATAAATTAGGCCCTAGAGATGTAATATTATCTTTAAAAAGCTGCCCTAAAGACAGAAAGCCAAGAATCAAAAGCATAAAAAGAACCAAGGTACATAGCCTGAGTTTCCAAGTTCATATTTCTTGCATGTAGCTATGTGAGCGGGGTGGACTCACATGCTACGTTTTAGTGAGTGTCCGAACTTGTGATGAGACTGCAAGGGCACCGTGCCAAGTGTGGCTGTGACTCGGTAGGGATGCCCTCCCAGCAGCAGCTGACTGGGGCAGGAGTGAGGAAAGACAATTCTGTCTCCATGGCTACCTACACTTAATTTCGTATCTCTCAACGTTTTCAAAACAACAACAGTATCTGGAAGATTTTAGTTGGTATTTGGTTTGTGTCGTATCTTGGTACAAATTCCCAATATCAAGTATGATCATGATATGATGTGTATTTACAATGTACCAATCAAGATAAAAATTTTTAAAATGTGTATCTTAAAAAGTATTCTCGCTGGGCATGGTGGCTTACGCCTGTAATCCCAGCACTCGGGAGGCAGAGGCAGGCAGATTGCTGAGTTTGAGGCTTGCCTGGGCTCCATAGTGAGCTCAGGGCCAGCCTGAACTACAAAGTGAGACCCTGTCTCAAAAAAAAAAAAAGAAAAGAAAAAAAAGAAAAGATAAAAAAAGTATTCTCTTCAGCAAAATTTTGAAGTAGTGAAATGGCTAAAGAAATAGTTCAAGCTGGGCGTGGTGACTCACACCTGTAATCCCAGCACTCGGGAGGCAGAGATGGGAGGATTGCTGAGTTCGAGGCTTGCCTGGGCTACATAGTGAGCTCAGAGCCAGCCTGAACTACAAAACAAGACCCTGTCTCAAAAAAAAAAAAAAATTCAAAAAAATTTTGTGATACAAGCTCTAAAAATGCTGAAAGCCACTTACAAATAAATCAAATCTAACCAGAAGTCAGTTACACCTCAATTCTGTAAACCAAGTTAGTTAATAACTTGAACCATCTGGTTTTCCCAGCAGACTAACAGTGTCAAAGCAAGTCAATTTAAATAAGCATTTACTTAGTATTTTTATACATCTAGCATGGTTCAGTACCAAACTGCACAGATTCAAAGGACTTTAATTATCCTTGACTTTTCAATTGTAATGAAAAGGCTTTCTATGAAATGTAGGTGTTAAATTTTACTCTGATAGATAATTTTATAAAGTGGTACATCAAATGCTAATTTATCAGTCATATATATATATATATATATATATGCATAAAACATTTTAGATTATGACATTTAGTTTATTATGCAAAAGCATACCCAAATGGTGTTCTGTAGAAATATATTCTGTAGAGATCTTCATAAAAGAAAAAGATTCATCTTCACTTTTATATTTCCAAAATAATTCAGCCTGCTATATAAGTCAAAGCCTTAAAGTGATTGATAAAAACTGGTTCCAGAAAATCTTCCTGGAACAGTACCAAATTTATTATAAGAGCTTACTGACAGACTCTAGAAGGTGAATCTGAATATTCAGTGATGTTCTATAAATGGACAGAACTACATAGAAATCTCATGTTCAAACCCAGTCATCATCACTTGTATAATAGTATCTTGAAAAACGTTTTATTTAAGCTTCTTCCTCAGAAAACTTGCCTCTGTGTTGTTTCTTAACTATTCTGGCCAGTTGTGCTGTCTTACAGTGACTTGTTTCAGAGGTGTTTCAATTTTACCAAGGGACTGACTTAAAGTAATATCAGAGACGCCTTTACAAAGCCAGTGGTTCTATGAGAGTCCTACCTGATTTCCCACATTGTCCACACCAAAACATAGCCAATGACATGGCTTCCTCTGCCCAAACATGCTTTATATGCAGGGGATGTTGAAATGCTCTCCAGCTGGCACACACTCTGTTTACCGCACTGCCTTGACTTCATGAGTTTGGCACATTCTCTTTGGGTTGTGCAAGCCACGGTCATTATTTCTGAAAACAGAAGCCCACAAATTGCTGTTACCTAGGTGACCCAAAAGTCTCTGCTCACAGAACACTGAATAGGAATTACCACTGGCTACTTTGGGATGTGTCAAAGCAACTTGGAGTTACTTGGTTGAATGAAGAAAGGAAATTATCTACCAAGTCACTGTTGAGTACAACCCTTATCTGTAACTGTTTTTAGAGGTGATGGCTCTTCTAAAACTATATATTAGCATTGATATGCTAATGTGGAAATACAGAGTTTCCTTACAGATAAAGTGGAAACCATCAAGTTAGACAATGATATTCCTTGTCACTCATGATATCACTCTGGATATCGCTCAACACACACACACATTTTACAGACAGAAGCAGAGATGCCCCAACTGACTCGTGAAAGGAAAGGTATTTTTTTATATTTCTTTCCTCATCCTTGCTGGAACATACTAAAATTCAAGAGGGCTTTATTCATTTAGCAAATATCCTTTGTGAAGCTTAATATATATATTACATATATTATATATTATAACCCTCTAGCCCTTAATATATTTTCTTATTTGACTTGAGTGCTCTCATTTTGTTGAGACTAAAGACAAAGAAATACCAGGAGATATAAAAAAATAAAAAAACAAGGGAAATTGGAAGAAAAATTTTGTGAATATTTTTGCATTCACCAATTCAGCAACCATAGAGAAGTGCCATAAATGATTTTGGGAATGAGATTTAAAGAACAAGGTGATAAAAATAAAGAGAGTTGGGCCAGCGATTTCGCTCAGTGGTTCCAGCGCCTGCCTCACAAGCACAGGGTCCTGAGTTCGATCCCGGTAACCACATACAATGCTGGGCGTGGTGACTCACACCCACCAGCAATCAATATCACATACCACAGTGCAAGGCGTGGTGGCTCACGCCTGTAATCCCAGCACTCGGGAGGCAGAGACAGGAGGATTGCTGAGTTCTAGGTTTGCCTGGGCTACATAGTGAGTGCAGGGCCAACCTGAACTACAAAGCGAGACCCTGTCTCAAAATGAGAGGGAAAAAAAAAAAAAAAAACAAAGAAAAAGAATAAGAGAGTTGATCTCTTCAAAAATAATATCTTTATCTCTGTACCTTCAGAGTCTGTTTGTGTGGTAAAGTTAGGGCTCTGTTTGTACTTAGGAGGAAGGGGAAAACCCTAGGCTTCATAACTAAATCATAGACTCTGATAGGTACAGAGAACAAGGCAAACTGAACACAAAACTTAGTATCTATGGCTGTTTCTTGATGTCCTCCCAAAGCCTTGTGTATTCATAGGTAGGGAGTTTTGAAAGTGGTTGGATTAGGGAGTGTGAATGTGGATTAAGTTGTGATACTGGAATAAGTGGATTGAATAAAGGGTGTCCCACCCTGAGCTATGATTAACTCCAGTCAGTAGGTTTAGAGCCTGGATGGAATATAAAGGGAGGGAGGGAAGGAAGGCCTGCAGCTGCTCCTTGTTTTTTTCTGCATCTTACCAGGTCTGTGATGCCCCTCTGCCAAGCCACCCTGCCTTGGAGTCAGCCTTCTAGGGGCTGAAACCACTGCACATTCTGAACTGAAATAAATAGTTCCTCCTTTAACATTATGTGAATGGTATTTTGTTTCAGCTATGAGAAAAGTGACTAAGACAGATCTGAGCATAGGAATGGGGCCATCACTGTGATATTGACCATGTAGTTCAGAAGTCTTTGGGACTGGCTTGTGGAAAGAGTCTGGGAAGGTCGGAAATGGCAGTTGAAGAAGTAGCAGGGGGATGCTGTAAACTGAACTTGATGGAACATTCTGGTTAGAACTCAGAAGACCAGCATGCTGATAGAAATGTAACTGGTAAAGAGTAGACTCAAGAGGTTTGTTACAAATGAGGCCTGCATGGCTGTTGGCTTCAAGACTATGAGTGTTATGTTTTGGCTAAAATCTTCTCTGCATTTTTCTCTTGTTCACAGGCTTTGAAAGAGACTAAGATTACAGGCAGTGGACTAATTTATCCAATGCAAGAAATGTCAAAGCAGTATAACATTGAGGCTGTGAGGTGGCTGCTGTTGAGAATCCTGCTGATTCTCTAGGTTGAGAAGATCAAGGGCCCTAGCAGAATGGTTTAAAACATTTTGATACTGGTCAGAAAGGAAACTCTGCAAGGGTGCGAATTGCAAATATGGAGCAGAGAACTCGGTTGCCAAAAAGGAACAGGACAATAGAAAAGATGGGCTGAGGACATCATAAGAAGCAGCAGGGCTGAAGCCTTTGCAGCTTCAAAATTGTAAAGCTAAAAGACTTAGTTTTGAAAGAGAGCCCCGGAGCACCATAGTCCAGAGTGATGGTGGCCTAAGAAATTTGTTCCTTGGGATTGAGTTCCTAGTACTCTGCACTTCAGGTTCTCGCCCTTATGACCAAGAAAGAAGCCTGGCTCCTACTCTACAAGACGGCAGACCTTAAGATCTACCACCTATGTAGTGCTGGTTTTATGTATATGCAGAACACAAGAGTTACGGGGTCAGGACGGCTTCCACCCAGATCTCTAAAGCCCTGGAAAGCCAGGCAGAGTGTCTCTGAGAAAGCAGGGTTCTTTGCCAGAAGTGTGAAACTGAGGGTGCAGTGCAGACCTCAGAAGCCTGCAGAAGCCAGAAATGAGGATGATCTGAGGAAAGTCAATAGGAGTGAGCAAAACCAACCCACAAGAGAAGCCCTGGGATCTACAACCACAAGAAGTGACTTAGCGTTGAATTATCCAAGCCCTGGGAGTTCACACCTTTCTAAAGATTATTTCAGATGCTGAACACGAAACTGCAGGAGGTAATGTTGGCCCTGCTGGATTTTGAACTAGCTTTGGTTCCATCCATACCTCTCTATCCTCTCACATATCCCTCTTGGAATGGAAATATTTATCTTGTGCCATTGTATGTTGGAAATGTTAAACTTTCTTTTCATTTGTGCAGAGGATCATAGCTAAGAATTTGCCTTCCATCTCAGGAGAGACTTTCGACTTGGACTTCTCAGCAGCATTAAAACAGCATAGAGATGTGCTGAACACCTTCGGCATAGAGGAATGCATATGCATCTTCTGGGGTCCAGGAAGAGAAACCATGGATTTATCTAGATGTCCCTTCAAAGGCTCCTGTGGTGGAGAGTTTCACCTGTGGCTGGATTAGAGTGTGAGAATGTGGATATTGTGATTGAGGGGCTGATAATGAAAACCCCACCTTGTATATGGGTGACACCCTTCAATAGACTTTTAGGCTTTTGGGGAAAATGGAAGCTTGCTCTTGGTAGTGGTACTGTTCCTGCTGGTTTGCTGTCTTCTTGCTGTGGAACATTTCAATTCTGTGTTACCTCCTCAGCCATGACTCCCCTGCAAGGAATCCGGCATAATATGGCCTGAAAACATCTACAAACTGTGAGCCAAAATAAGCTTTCTTCCCTTTAACTTTGAGCACTGGGTATTTTGTCTGAACAATGAGAAAAGTAACAAAGACATCAGTCATTTATAAAATTTAAGAAAGTTGATCTTCTATGAGTAGAGAATACAGACCCAGTTATCAGAAACTAGGAAAGGTATAGATTAGAGGGGAAGGAAAATATTGCCCAAGAAGTACAAAATTAAACTTAAAAGAATAAGTTGTAGTGTTCTGTACATTTTGACAACTGTAGTTAATAGCTTTATATCATGTCTTTAAAATATCATTAAGAGGAGTTTCAGCAGCTGCTGCACAAAAATGATAAATGTGTGAGGTGATTTGATAATTACATAATGCACACATATATCAAAGCGTTGCATCACACCCCATAAATATGCATGCATGTGTGTCAATTAAAAGCAAATTAAAATTAGAAAAACAGGACATTGGTCAAAAAATGTCAAGGACATTATGAAATATTTGTAGCTCAATAAAATTGAAAAAAATGCTTATCAAAACTTGTGGGATTAAAATGCTATTTACAGTGTTTAAAGGAAATTTATAGCATAGCATTAATGTATTAGGAAAGTGGATCTAGTCATTATTTAGGTTTTTACCTTAAAAATCTAGAATACTAAGTTTTTCCTGAATAAGCCCAAGAAAAGAAGTAATATGGAGTAGAGGCTAGTGAAATAGAAGAGACAAGATTGACAGAATTATAAAATATTTAACAATCATTTTTTGGAAGCATAAAAAGATTACTAAGCCTCCAGGTAGTCTAAGAATGTAAAGAAAGGGTGGAAATTATTAATAGTAGGAATTAAAAATGGAACATTATTATAGCATCTACTGATATAGAACTATAGTATTTAAACACTCTGCCCATATTTCATAACATAGATGAAACTCAACAAGTCCTTAGAAAGACGTAACTTTCCAAAACTCACACAAAAGCTCTAGCCCATCTGAACACATTGCACCTATTAAAGAAATTGAATGAATACTGAAACCTCCAAAACAGAAACTATCAGGTCTCAGAATATTAAAAGCCATTCACATTTATAAAGCAAATATACACTGGACATAGCACAGACAAAAAAGAAAAAGAAAGTATGATTCTTGTGGAGGTAGAAATTTAGCTTCTCACCAGTAACTGCGGGAGATGATACACTCATGAACATTCATCATTTCTAACCAATATTCTACCAGAGTGGTGGATGCTGAAGACTGGGGATGTATATGTATATGTGTGATAAGATAAATGAGAAATCACAATATAGCCTTCTCAGTTTTGCTACAAACCTCTAAAATACACGAAATATTTTAAAAGGAAAAGGGATACTAAATAGAACCTTTAGAGACCAGTAAGAGGAGAGAAAAGAAAAGCATTCATATTCCAAAAGGAGCTGAAAAAGAGGGTCATTCTGAAGAAATTATGCAAAGTAATAATGACCAAAAAAACTTCCCTAAACTGACAAACAATATAAAGCCATAGATTAAAGGAGTTAATCCTCAAACTGGATAAACTCAAGGAAATCCAGTCCAGTATGAATGAGTGAAGCCTTTGAAAACTGAAGATAGAAAATATTTTGAAAGCGTTAAAAGAGAAACTACGCCTTTGCAATAAAAGGAAATGTTTCATGTGACAGTAGGTTTCTCCTAAGAAACTATGTAGAATAGTGCCTTTCAGTATTTAAGAACTGTGAACCTAGATTTTTAACTTAAGTAAAATATCCTTCAGGAATGCAGAGAAAACCCACACACAATCAGATGAAAGAAAAGGAGGAGAACTTGTGAAAAATAAACTTATATTAAAAGAATGGCTGACGGACGTGGTGGCTCATGCCTGTAATCCCAGCACTCGGGAGGTAGAGACAAGAGGATTGCTGAGTTCGAGGCTTGCCTGGGCACCATAGTGAGCTCAGGGCCAGCCTGAACTACAAAGCGAGACCCTGTCTCAAAAAGCAAAAAAAAAAAAAAAAAAAAAGAATGGCTGAAAATAATTTCTTAATCAACATGGATATATTAATAATTACCTCACATGAAATTACAACTAGACAATTAAAAGGAAGGAGTCACAGGATATATTAATGAGCATGACACAATCATTCTATCTGAAAGTCTAGACAAATATAATAATATAGGTACATTAAAGTAAAAAATATAGAAATCTAAACATGGTAGCCCATGCCTGTAATCCCAGCACTCTGAGAGGCTAAGAGAGAAGGACCACAAATTTGAGGATAGCCTGGACTGTATGGTGAGTCCCTATTTGAAAGCAAAACAGAAGTAAAGTTGTGGGAGACATATTGGCATGAAAGAGTATTTTTTTACAAATGTAAATTGATACATTAATATCAGTTGTAAAAATGTACCAAAGATCAAAAGGAACATTATATATTTATTGATAAGCTAAGAAACTAAGAAAACAGCAATCCTAAAGTTATATGTGCCAAACTACAGAAAAAGAGCTGCACGCTATGTGAGCTAAAAACTGATAAAATTGAAAGAAAATGCTGACCAACTCTCAATTTAATTAATACCTTGCTCAACAACTAATCCCTCGACAACCAGAAAATAAGGATACATAACAGCAGCATCAAACAACAGTATCTAATTAACTTTTATAAAGTTTTCCACCTAAATAAACCAGAGCATACATTCTGGGTAACTGGAAAAGAAATGTCTAGGTTATCTAGAAGTCCAATAGAAGATTGCAAAGGAAAAATACACTGAATCAAGGGAAAGTTAAAAACACATCATAGCAAATATGTAGGGCAGAATAAGAAATGTGTTGCTCTTGCTGTGTACAGTAGGATCCAGGGAAGATTTCAAATCAATACTGAAATTTCCACCTTGATAACAGCAAAAGATGAGCTAACAAAATCAAATAAAGAGGGGAATAAAAGCATGAAAATAAAAATAAAGAAAAAATCAATGAAAAAAAATTTTGAAAATATCAAAAGAGTCACTAGTATGACTGACTAATTAAGGGAAAGAAGAAAAGTTACAAACATGAGAAATTAACAAGATGTTCCTTAAAACCTGTAGATAGCACACAGCTAGTGTGGGGAAATTATAAAACTGGTGACTTAGATTTTAGAACATAACTCACACCTCACTAACCATGGCAACTTGCCTAGCACGAAATACATCATTTTAATACTTTATGACAATTCAGATGTTAAATTCATATTTTAAAAGATAATCTTCAGGAAGAAACCTTCAGGCTTAGATAGTTCTACTTGCTAAGCATACCAGATGCTTGCAGAATAATTAATGCTGGTTGTACACATTTTTTTTTTTTCCCAGAAAGGGGAAGAAGGACTCTTTTCAGTTGATTTTATGCAGTTAGTATATCCTGACACAAATGTAGCCAAAGACCATTGAAGTAAAAAGAAAAAAGCTAAAAGAAAAGTGAAAAAGAAAAACTAAATGTATTTCACATCAAAATTCCTCACAAATATAATTATAGTAGTTCTTATCAAAATATTTAAAAATATGATATTTCAATATGTAAAAGGAAGTACATCCCATGATGAAATATTATACATGTCAGGTATGTGAGGTATGCTCAAGACTTGAAAGCCAGTCATTTTAATGTACCATATTAAGAGGATGTTTTCTCAAATGGATGAGAAATATCTACCCCAAAGAAGTAAAACAAAGCAAATGAATAAAAATACATCACCACTCCCTTTATACACAGTGATGAAAGGGGGCTTCGTTTCTCCCTCAGACTGAAATGAGATAAAGATCTTTCTTCACGCCACAGCATCCAATGTAGTGGTCTGTGGTCTAGCCAATGCAATAAAGTAATCGAGCAAAATGTTAAAAAAAAAAAACACAGTATGAGAAAAAGAAGAAATGAAATCATCCTTATTTGTGGTTGATATGATGAAATGAAAAACTCTAGGAGTCTATAACATAGGAAAGCATAGAGTAATGAAGGGAGGACAAGAAGGAGAAGGCCTTCTATAAAGAATGAGTTCACTGGGGCTGAGATTTAGCTCAGTGGTTCCAGCACCTGCCTCACAAGAGCAAGGTCCTGAGTTCGATCCCAGTAACCACATACAACAATCCTGAGCGTGGTGACTCACACCCACCAGCAATCAGTACCACATACCACAGTGCTGGGCGTGGTGGCTCACGCCTGTAATCCCAGCACTTGGGAGGCAGAGGCAGGAGAATTGCTGAGTTCAAGGTTTGCGTGGGCCCCATAGTGAGCTCAGGGCCAGCCTGAACTTCAAAGTGAGATCCTGCCTTAAAAAAAAAAAAAAAAAAAAAAAAATGAGTTCATTAAATTTGCAAGATATGTGATAAATATGTAAAAATCAATCACATACACTAGCAAAGAGCACACAGATATTGAATTAAAGTGCAATTTGCTTTCACTGAAAAAATTTCAAAAACTTTATAGTTATTAAAGTATATTTAACACGGTAGACAGGAAGCCTCAGAATGCTGGTGGGAGATATCAGAGTAATTCTAAATAAATAGAAAAATATCCTGAGTCTATAGATTAAAAGACTCAACACAGTAAACACGCCAGTCACTTCCAGATTGGTACAGACAAATCTGAAGACAAATCTTGTTTAAGCCACAATATGGAGGGTAAAGAACACCACTGAGAAAACATAGCTGAGCAGAATTACTATGATTATAAGTATATACAGAGGGTTAAGAAACTGATTTTTTCACACAAATTAATAATAATAAATTGATAATAAACACTAAATTAATTTCCCAATAAATTATAAAACTCATGTTTATATAAAAATGAATAGTAAATGCATGGTCTTTAAATGTTAGAATCTAAGCAGAGTTTGAGATAAGTGTTTGGTCTTATGTTTTCCTTCAGTTTTTTTTCCCCCTTTGTTTTTATGTTCTAACTAAAAATCTCCACTAGCTAAAATCAGAGAAAAATTGGAGCTTTTTGGAATGACTGTCATTCTGAAATACTATGTAAAAATTGCCTAATGAGTATAAATAAACTCAGCACTTTCAGCTTAGTCCTTTTAAATACCTGAGAATCTAACTGTTATTCTTACAGTTTCTCTCTTTGGGAGGGTTTTACTGAGATACTAATGAGATATGTAACAATTTTGGCTCCTTTATTTTAATAATGCGATATCTTTCACAACATAATTATATTAATGTTCTTGTATAGTAGAATAGAAAAGGCCATCACGATGTGTAGTATATATTGTCTTTGGAAACATAAAGCAATTTTGTTCTTAGTAAATTATTTCTCACAAAAGCAGAGTACAATACCAACATTTTTTCCACTACAACATACAGTCTGTGCTTACCTGCTGTCCTTGACTACTCTTCTATGACATTGCTAACAAAACAGTACACCATACACTGGCTTCTGTACCTGGATCACACTGAAAATCAAATGCAGGCCTACTAAACTCACAGACTTCCCCTTATCTGCCTCCCGGGTACAACGCTGCTCAACCCGGACCACACTTTCGCTTGCATGCTGCTGACACTGTGGCCCTTTGATGACATTCAAATACGTACATGTTTCTCGGGACATTTGCACATTCTTTTCTTCTTATCGGAGTCCACTTCTGAGGACCCAGTGATGTATTTCTTCACTGTACTCAGGTTCCTCCTCAAATCCTATTCCATTCATTTCCTCTGGTCCCCAAGAACCTTGTTAAAGGTAAGCTATTGCTTTTCCCTTCTCATCCCTCCCTCTTCTTTCTGTTATACATTTTCATGACACATTATGGACTCATGTGTCTGTTTTCTTCCCCTCAAAAGAGTGCAAGCCCTATGAAATAAAACAAATGTTCACACCGCTACATCTTCAATCTCTAAAACAATTAACAGAACCTTAGAGGTGTTCAATAAATATTTGATAAGCATGTGAATTCAATACATAAGCATGTTCTAATTTGGCTGCTAGCCAGATAAAAATTTATGGATTTTGACAGACTTTGAAAAATATTTTGAATTTTTCTCAATCAACTGAGAACACATAGTATTTCAAATATTTCAGCACAAGGCACAAGGTCTTTGACTTGTGGACCATTCAGTTTTTCTTTCACTTCTGTCTTTAATAAATCTTCCTAGTTAGTCTGCTCATCCTTTCTTGAACATGGAGTGTCCCTCACTTTCTAGTAATGTGACATCTGTCGTACTTTACCTAGGAAGGTCGCATCTCTTGGATCTCACACCTTGTAGTACTAAACCAGAGGAAGCTCTATCCAACCTGGGATGAGTGGTCACACCACTCCCTGGGACCGTGTTCTTTCCCTCAGCTGGACAGAGTTGAATTCTCTACTCATCAAGGCGTCTTGAATCCTGTAACCCACCCTTAGCATGTTCAGCCATACTCTAGACATATTCATTACATTCAGTGGCAATCCTTGTGTATTAGTCTATCCAATATTATCACATTTATAATACCCTGTCATTAAGTCTGTCTGCAAACGAATTAATCCGTAGAAAGAAGAAACTATATACCTCATGTCCTAGTGTGGTTTTTATCATGCACTAGTCCACACTTGATGGCCACATTCTCTCTTTTCAAAGCCAACTGTATTACACATAGAAATACTTTCATAATACGCTGCCTGAGACATGTGTAAAGTACAGAATCAAAAAAATAACGTGTATATTTTAAGCAAACTTAAAATGGGGAATTATTTTATTTTCAAAGAAAAGAAGCAGTAAAATGTACAGATTTGGACTGAGATACCCTGGTGAACAGTCCCGATGTTCCATTTCCTCTTCCCTCCTGGGGATTGTGGATCTCTGGAAGGTTCTTCTGGGGAAAGCTTCAGTTGACCTCAGCACAGTGCCAGAATATGTAGTTAAAAGGAGGAAAAGATGATGAAACCTTTAGATAACTTATAATACAGCATGTTCTAATATTTGGCAGAAACCTAATGACTGAGGAAAGCTTTCACTTTTCTTCTAGCTATTTTGGTACTGGGTAGATATGGTCCAATAACTGGAACAGTAGGAAAATTGCCACAGTAATGCTGAATTTTATTGGCTTAGCAATGAGGGGAAACTCACATATTGCTTGCCAAAAAAATAACTGGCTTTAGCTGGTGCTATTAGTCTCACGCTTTTAGGAGCACTTAATTTAAAACAAAATTGTGGGCTTAACTCCCACCTCAATGTTTTGAGACTGCTGTAATAAGCAACTGTTCAAAGTGTTCTTTATCCAACCAAGTGGGTAAGTTTCTTGCTCAAGCTCCATCTACAACAAAAAGATTTTCATCTAGTGAATGGTGATCCTTGACGTAGCCCAAGCAAAGCCATCAAGGCACAGTTGGGCTTATAGCAACATCTGAGAGTTGGGTTAAACTGGACAAAATAACCACTGTGCAAAAACAACTTACAGATCATACTGGTCACTGAGATCAGAGCTTGGTTTCCTAACTGGCCTGAAATGGAATTCCTTGTTACAATACCAGGCTTTGTTAGTGGAGGTTTAGAGTTACTATCTTACCCTGTGGACTTGCAACATTAATCCCAACCTGTTGTTATGGAGAGTAGACAGCATCAACATGCAAAGATGTTGGAATTACTCCCTTCCATACTCAGAGTATCTTAAAGGTCTGCATCATGTTTTGATGAAAGCCTTCAGTGCTGTAGGCTTCAGAAGTATGGTTTACTTATAGAAGAGCATTTGGAAAAACAGAAGAGAAAATGCCTCCTGAAACATGTGAAATGGCGCTAATAAGAATTTTAGTTTTGTTTTTACACAGTATTTTGTGACTTCTTTCACCTGTGTGAACCCTGAGCTTTTAAGAGGACTGATTCCAGAGAGTGTGTAATGTCCCTTTCTACCTATATGCTCATTGTGTTTCTTATTAATGATAGCATCAGTAATACAAAAATGCCACACTTCATGTATATTGGTTTGTCATACGTGGTGTCTCCCAGGATCCCTTAATTTCTTACCTTCATAGGATTGATGATAAAGGAAATTAAGACATTAAAAATAGTAATAATCTTTGTCAAAGAACTTCTGTTTTCCAGACCTTCTTTTTAAAATTGATTTTATTGCTACATTTTTTGCATACATTCTGACCATATTCAACATTGAGAATGTGTACCTATACAGGCCAAATCTTGATTCTCATTTTTTTTCCTATGGCCCTGCCCTCCCTACAAACCCTGCCCTCCTTTTACGCACTTCAAGGTATTATATCATAAAATCAGGTCTCATTATTAGTATTACTTTATCCATTTTTTTTACAAAAAAGACGAAGGTGTTGCCAACTAGTCACATATCAGTTAAGAATACGGGGTTCAGATAGAGCCTTTTATGGTGTCAGCCATCCTTGTGAACATCGTGGCCTTTATTTTATTACTCACTGTGAACTGGCTTAAAAATGCACAGCAGAGGTTTCTATAAATGAAAGAAAGGTGTTGACTGAAGTGATTGGAATGTCTTGGCAAGTATTAGTGAAATCTTCCTTATTTCATTCGATCTTTCACTGTTTATGTAGACACTGCACGATTATAGGACAGAGCTGAGTCACTCCCTTTCTTGATGGTAAAAGCCTCTCATTCTCTAAAGGTCAAACTTATAAAAACATTGTTACAAGTGAAACACATTTGCATGTAATGAATAATAATGGCAAGATGCTTCTGATAGTTACTATGTCATTAGAAGAAAAATAGTTTGAGAAAGGATGAAATTTTCTAAATGACTAAAACAAACAAGGAAGGACTTATTGTTTCCCGGATGGCACACAAAACTGGTAGCATAGTCTGACCACAGTTTTTTTTTTTTTTTTTTTTTTTCCCCCAAACTATAATTCTGGCACAGCTGTCCCTAAATAAATATAGATATATAGATATATAGATAGATAGATAGATAGATAGATAGATAGATAGATAGATAGATAGATAGATAGATAGATAGACAGACAGACAGACAGATAAAGTAAAAAGGGCTAGGATTGTACCTCAAAGTGAAAGCGCTGAGTTCAATCCACAGTACATCAAAAGCAAAAACAGGGACCAGAGATTTAGCTCAGTGGTTCTGGCACCTGCCTCGCAAGCACAAGGTACGGAGTTCAATGCCATGTCACCACATACAATGCTGGACGTAGTGACTCACACTCACCAGCAATCAATACCACAGACCACAGTGCCGGGCGTGGTGGCTGATGCCTGTAATCCCAGCACTCGGGAGGCAGAGGCAGGAGGGTTGCTGAGTTTGAGGCTTGCCTGGGCTACATAGTGAGCTCAGGGCCAGCCTGAACTACAAAGTGAGACCATGTCTAAAAAAAAAAAAAAAAAAAAAAAAAAAAAAAAAAAAAAAAAAAAAAAAAAAAACAAGACTCTCAAGGAGCAATTTACTATTTCTGTCTTCTATTTTAATGACTGGAATGTGTAATTAGAATGATTACACAGTTCTCTAAGTATCACTGATAAAGATTCTTAGAAGTTCTGAGTTTGAAAATCACCAAAAGTGGCAATTTCAAAAAATAAATAAAAGTTGATTTTAGTAGATACTCCTGCCACTCTGTCCAACTCATTTTCTAGTTCCAGTTAAAAGCTACACAATATCTTTGGGTAACATTTTTCACAGCTCTGTTCTTTTATTTCCTGATCAGTACAATGTGGCTAATAGTAATAACTACCTCATAGGCCTGTTCCTGAGATGACTTGCAAAGTGCTTACAATCAAAGTGATACATAAAAGAAGCTGGGCTTATGACATGAAACACTTACATGTGGGCAGAACTGTCTAAAATATTCATTCCCAAATGAGAAGTTTCAATAGAGAATATTTAACATTATGTTTGCTTTAGAAAAGCTTCAGTTCTAAGCCCATAGGGCAAATAAACTGTGAGCCTGGATAAAGAAGCAAAGGGAAAAAGGGGGAGGCGGCAAAGAGATGGAACTTGAGTAGCTTAGAAACATTTCTTGCCATAACAAATATCCCGCAGCAAGACTAGTGTCTGTGACACAGAGCATCTTTTGCTTTTTTATTGAATTAAAGCCTGCTACATTAGCCAATCCAAGCTGTACCACACCAGACCTCAACTGGCTAGTGTTCCATCTATGTTTAAAATAATCAGCTGCAAAATGTATAGACAATTTACAAGTCTCAAAGATCATATTTGTACTGGGGTCTTCCAGCAGAAAAAAATCCTAATGGAAGACCCCATTGGCTGAACATCATTAATCAGGCAACAAGGGCCAAGGAGGTGGGTGGCTGCTGATAGTTTTGGCCCATTGGAAATGGCTTTGGATGACTGCCAGGTTGTGTGTAAAATTTTGAAATGTTTCAAACAATACAGTCTTTACAATGTTATAAAATACCAGGGTGGTTAGAGAGGGCTGCAGACTGGTTCATGGCCAATAAAACCTCAGGATTCCAGTCAGCTGTAACCTGGAGTTTAATGTTGTCTGGGGTGTTCAAGGTCATCTCTCCTCAATGTCCTGAAGGTCAACCCAGTCTTTATTAAGCGGGTGCATTGAGCTACTGATTTCCTGTCACTGCTGTTCAAAAATCCCAGTGAATTTGGTTCTTTTTCACACTGTATAATCAACACACACACACACACACACATATACACACACACACATGCAAAAAGACTTAAAAGTCTTTCTCAAGAGAGCTTTTAAAAATTTAAGTAATTTTTTTCTTCTTTAATTAAATAGAACAGGCTTGCAGTTGATATGTTGCTAAACTTAAAGAGTGGAAAAAGAAATCACCCTAACTGCATTTACCCAGAGGCAGTGTGTATGTTACACAGTTACAGAATACATGGAATATAAAATTCATAGTCTCTTTCTCTCAAACTTTATAGTTTTCATTGACGTAACTTCTTTTTGAATCATGGTATTAATAGCAGGATAATATGATACTGATTGGCCATATCTCATAGTTCAGTGTTTTTAAACCAAATGCTTCTCCACATTTTCTTCCTCAGAGAGGGTGCCATGTTAAAATGTATTACTCTTTCTTACATAAAGCTTTTCTATATTTGGTAATATTTTCTAAACAAAAATGTCCAGAAGCTAAAGTGTCAAAGGAGATACACATGTTTTAAACTCTAGGAAAATGTCACCAAATGTCTTTCTAATATTTTTGCCCAACTGGCAACTGGTCAGTACATTGGGAGAGGTCTCACTTCATGTTCTCACCAGAACAGGGAAAAGCAAGCATTTGTCCAAATAAAGAAAATGTGCTAAAATTTAAAACATTAGCAATGCGTCCTATTCACAAATCTGTGCCATTGGTAGGTTCAGAGATATTCCTGGTAATGTGACATAGTAAGTATTCCCTTTATGGATAATTTCCTTCTAGTTTGTTCTCCATGAATGCAATCTTTCTGAGGTGTTCCTGTAGCAACACAACACAGAAGCCTAGGGAATAGAGGTCGGGATGCCCTTGAAAGAGAAAAGAGGGTTTCCGACTTGGTGCAGTCTTCCCACGTGTTAGAGCCAGCAGCCGGCCAGCCACAAAGTCTGTGCTAGGAAAGTATTGATAAACCTACAGCGTTCAAATGCAGAATTCATGAAAAAATATGAAGTGAGAATGTAAGATGAAAGGTACACACAGAGTGGAAAACACCTCAAAGAGCTCCAAAGTGGAAACAAAACGCTGTGAACAAAGGGAGGACACGAGGTTGCTGATAACTATTCATATATTACATTTTGTGGTGATATGAGAAAATATCCTGTAACCCTGAGTCTACAGTCAAAAAAAGGATAATAACAAAGGAAAAGAGAAGGTTGTTGATGAGGGAAAAGGAGTCTAGAGGAGACTTCAGTCCAGCCTTGAAGAAAGGCAGTTTATTTACATTCACTGTCTCTCTTATAGATTAAATAAGACCAGCTTCGTAGAATTTATTTGAGACTCCTAGTAAATAAGTTATTGTTAACATAAACTTACATAACTATATCATAAAAATTACATGCTTTCTAACCTACAATAATCACTGGACATGTCCCAACTACCTAAACCCCTCTAAAGGATCTTCATGCACATGGTTTAATGGAAATGCATGTTATTATTAAAGTTAGGATCTTGCTACTTAAAGAATTTACAATCAGCATACATCTCTCAGTGGATATTAACTAGTTTTCATTGAATGTGTGCTACAAATTATTGACTTCCTTGGTCCTGTGAATGCATTTATTGCAGACTCTGGCTATGGGAAAAGGATATTTAAATGGTTTTTGTCTTCTGAAGGATGTACATAGTATATAGTATTTTAAAAGGACCTATCGTGTCACCTTCTGAGTTGAAGTATTTCTAAACAGTATTCTTGGAAAGCCTCATGTATTTTAATGTTTATGTAGATCTAATTACTTTCAGGAGCCTAAAGGTTCGGTCTGATTATTCACATTGTAAATTGTTTCTTCACTATCCAGTCTGTGGGAGACATGCTTGGGTTTGTTTTGTTTTTCCTCTTCCTACAGTTTCTACCATTCCACATTATCCATAAGATTTGTCCTTCTAGCCAATAAAAATTAAGGTCAGAAGCTTCTACCCATGATCCCTTCATTGTAAGAAAAGACATAATCTGTAAGGAAAATTTTAAAAACTTAAATCTGTTTGATTTGGGGAACGCTATAAAGGTAGCAGATTTAGAGCACTCAAACTCATCCATCGCTGAACTCTTACCCTGTCTGTTCTTCCAGGAGCTTTGAATATCAAAAACAAAGCTAAATGTAATGCCCACCCCAAGATCCTGAGTAGCAGTAAATAAGTTAGCATGAGTAGTCTGCTTTAAATAAGGACTACGTAGAAGAGCACATGCTAGATGTGAGATATTATATCGACAGTTATAAATAAACACAACTCTTTCATGTTGATCCAAATGCTGTTTCTTCTTTGAACCTCCTTTAAAATTCTACAGAGTGCAAAGTTTTGTCTACTTGTGGATCTCCAGAAAGCTTGTCAAACTTCCTATTAACAATGCCCTTTCCCTTTCTTCTTCTCCAGTAGATTGTTTCAATTTGGATTATGTGTATTATTCCATTCCAACATAAAACACAGCCCACAGAGGGTCTTGACATTTGTAATTTTCTGAGTTACACTTTCAGATGTACCTCGTTATCCAATGCATTCATATAAATAAAAGGGTCTTATGTATAATCAGTAATTAATGAAATAAAAGCTGACTTCATTAAGTATTCCTCAGAGAACCTTCATTCTCTTGCTGTACAGAGCTTGAGTTGTATATTAGCACATCTTTATACTTAGGACAAAATGGTTGGAAGCACAAGCTAATGTGGGTGACAGGTTTTCTTCTCCTTTCCCTTATTTGTTAGTAGCCATCTGTATCGTAAATTATATATGTTACTGCTGAAAGATGTACGAGGGTTTCCCTTTAATTCAAACGCCCTACTGTTCTGCCTTTTTAATGAGTCCCTCTGCTTTTTAAACCTCTTTAAAAAACATTTCTACCATAATTAAGCAAAACAGCAGATTGATGACTGATTGCAAAAGGGCTGTGTCAAAAATAAACAAGAGTATTGAATCCAACAAACTTTCCTTTTTCCAACTTCTGCTGTGTCCATAAACACACCCGTGTCCCCACGTCCTTTCCCTCCTTCATACACATAACATTATTCCCAATTAGGTGTTCCTCTGTTTGCCTTTTTCTTCCCATTAAAATCATCTCCAGAGCTTCCCTTTCTCCACTCTCTGGACAAACTCGAGGTTTCTGGATGGCCCGGCCTTCACTCTTGACGATTTTACATTTACAGCAGGCTGACTCAGTCCTCTTTGGAAACTCTGGTGAACAGCTCAGCCCGATGTGAGTCTTGATGCCGGGCCAAGGGGCTTAAACAAGAGACATAAAAGCTGAAGCTGTACTTCCATTCAGTTGCGAGGTTGCCAAGTTAGTTTTCCTGATACCGAACCTACAGTCCATCCATCTCCCAATGTCTCAGGCTCACCTCATTAACTCTGTGTCACAGGCCTCTGATGTTATGAACTCGATTTTGCTAATATAAATGATACAGTACTATATAGAAGTTTAAGAGGTTGTAACACTAGAAGTCTCTTCAAGATTCCCATAACAGTTAAAGAGCAAGGAACCAAAATTCCCAGAACCAATCTGTGCTGGGAAATAATCCCGTATATATAATCTTAAAGCTATATTTCCCTCCCCCAGACCTCTGCTTCTGATTCCCACTTAGGGTGCAAATAGCTTTTAATGACAGAACAGGGAAATATATTGTGGTTTCACACATTCAGGTATTTTATGGTCACTTATCCCTAACTAGGAGATAGAGACACAAAGCAGAAAAAGTGTTTTTTTTCCTTTTAACTTAAGCTAGTTTAATATATTTTGCTTTTTTATTATAAAGATATATATTTTAAAATAACACTATTCAAAGATCAATGAACAGAAGTATGTTTTTTCCCTGGTGAGCAGTGATTTTGTATGGCTTACGCATTGGTGGGTTTACAACTCTAGACAATAAGGAGACTAATTTTGGATGCTCCAGTTTGCCATCCTAAATCTACACTATATACCTTGAAGACATAGAAACTGGATGCACTGTTATTCTCACAGAAGTTATGAATGTTCATTCAACATCAGTTATGCTTCAGAGAATGTCACTCATGTTCAAAAACCAAATGGGGGAGATTTTCAAACAGGATTCAGATCTTCCTTCTTCTTGTTCTTCTTTTCTTCTTCTTCTTCTTCTTCTTCTTCTTCTTCTTCTTCTTCTTCTTCTTCTTCTTCTTCTTCTTCTTCTTCTTCTT
>PVIC010011807.1:0-40660 GCA_004025085.1 Thryonomys swinderianus | reverse complement strand
CCGCCAGGACCACTGAGGACTGGTCCCTGCCGGACATGAGGCTGTCGGTGAAATAACACATGAAATCCACTTCCTGCTGGCTGCTTTCTTCCCATCTCTGTGGCACACGGCTGAAATCAGCTACTGGAAAGGGGCAGAGGTGTGGCATGAAGCAAGCTGCTTGGGGAGAAGACGGTGGTCCCCGAGACCCTCAGGACGTGGAATCAGTTTCCCCATCCGGACCCACCTGTCAAGGCCCCACATTCTTCGCAGCTCTACAGGCTCCCTTTGGGCACAAGTCAAACCCTGCTTGTCAGACCTTCCTGGCTGCACATGAGCTCTGTCAATCCTGCTGCTAGGGCAGAGCAGTCAGCAGCTGACCTAAGTCTATCCCCTGATGCTGTGCATGAGCCATCGCTGGATGAGCTGGCTGGAGACATACGTGCTCCTGGCCAGCAAGCGTGGTAAGAACTGTCATGCCAATCTGCAAATAAGAAAGTGGCATTGGCTTGGCCCTGGCCGTGTCAAGATGTCAGACCACGACCTCAGCAGGGAGAACCTGGCACAGCCGGAGCCCTTGGCGAGAGCCGCACTGGTGTCTGGGGATGCCCTGGACCAGGATCTCCTGTCACACGACGGCCCGTGGAACCCTGACCTTCCCTTTGTGGAAATCTGTGAATTAACAAGTAACCTCTCCATGGCCTGGACAGGCGATGGGGCACGTACGCTGCAGCCAGAATACCAGAGCCCTGAGAGGGGCAGAGCCCTGAGAGGGGAAATCGCTACAGCACAAATATGCACATAGGATTAATTGACTGAATAAGAAAATGAAATCAAAGCAGCTGATATTACTAAAATTTAGTATTTCCTACCTACCTAGTTGAGAGTATCTTCAATTACTTGCATTAATTTATAAAACTCTTTTGAAAGATTAAGGAAGTGTGTGTAACACAAAATTTGAAAGGATGTAATATATGGCCTATCTCCAAATAAAGATAATAAAATGAAGACAATACTGTAATTGGGCCAATTGAATAACTGACAATTGAATAACTGCAATATTTTAATCTGGCCAATTATATATTTGAGTAAATATAAATAAACAAAATGAAAAGATGGTTAATTATAGCAATTCAGAAAAATTGATAGGCATGATGATCTATTCAAATTCATGCTAAAATGGTTTATAATAGGAATGCAAAGAAATATAAAAACTAAGAGATAAAATAATTAAACATCATAGTGCCTCAATTATGTACCATGAAATATTAGTACTATGAACTATATTAACTGATTTTAATATGTAACTAGTATGAAGTTATAAAATGTTTAAAAAATCATCCGGTATATGATGTATTACCTCATATCAAAATATTTTAATGTATGTGATATTCTAATCCATACTCATTAATAATAACTGATGCTACTATTTCCTCTTGCTAAGAAAACTTTAATGAAAGTTAAATAAGAATGGTGGTTGGTATTTATGCGCCAAAAGAGTTATGCTACCAGTGACATGTAACAATCTAAAGCAAAGGAAGATGTGTAATGTTTTTTCCCTTGGTATGATGTCTCCATGAAGTTTCTTTACAACCCATTTTAATTATAAAACTTGATGATACAATATCTGTACCAAAACATATAGTAGATTTAAAAGGACGGTAATTAATATGAATATTTATGTCCTTTCTGTGTGGTTTTGTAGTCTCCATTCGTATGAATACGATAAAGACATGTTGGCTAGGCACTTGGTGCATGGCTGTGCCCGGCTACAGTGGGGGAGGGGAGGATGATGCCACGTGTGCAGGCAGCCTGGGCAACTCTGTGAGATGCTGCAGCAGAATGAAAAGAGCCAGTGATGTAGACCAGTGCAAAGGACCTGGGTTCAAACACGAGACACACACACACACACACCTACACACAATAAAATTTTTAAAGAATGGTATATCCTCGCTGTAATGATGACAATGTTCTGATTGTGGAAACTAGAAAAGCCATTCATCTCCTACAAAGCTTTCGGCTTCTCAGCACCACCTGCTCTGCTGCTGCTGAACAACAACAACAACACCACTAGGAACTGTAAAGGAAGATGTCTGCAAAAGATACGAAACATGGCTGGTGTGGGGATATCTGCACGTACACAGCTCCTTTAGCTGTAAAAAGTCTAGAGCAACAGCATGTTCACTTACAACACACATACTTCAGGTTTCTCTAAGATGGTTTCAGTCTAATCGTAAATCAAAGGTGAGGACAAACACGTCTACATGGCTGGATCAAAGAAAAAGATGGAAGAAAGAGTCTGAAAGTATGCATTAATATAATGCAGTAACACGGAACCCTCCGGACCTCGTGACATCACAGCATCAGCACCATGAGCGGTGACAGCAAGAGCCGGGTGGGAGCCCGGCTGCTGGTCTCCCAGGTAGACATGATCAGAGTCAGTGCCACTGGCAGCCCAAACAAGCCGACAGCCACCCATTCTCTTTTCAGTGAAACCACCAGAACACGGCCACCATTAACTGTCCAGATTGTTCTTAGCGTTTACTACCGTGCTCATCAAATAGTATTTTAATACATTTTCGTTTTCAGAAATGCTCCTGTAGTCACATGATGTTTTTGATTATTTGGGGGAGATTCCCAGCAGGGAAATACTGTGTGGCCAAACCTTTCTCCAGGTGCTTCCACTTCTTCTCTTCTCTCTCCCTCTTTCCCTCTGTCCCTCTGTCCCTCTGTTCCTCTCCCTCCCTCTCTCCCTATGTCCCTCCTCTCCCTCTCTCTCTGTCTCTCTCTCTCTCTCTCCCCCTTTCTCTCTTGGTGGACGAATAGATGTAATGTCCTTTTAAGAAGCTGCAGGTGACTGACGCAGGTGATGCAGACCAATCATACATTGCTAAATGCTACTTCCGCCCTTGTGCCTAATCACACCCTGCCACGAGCACTGCTCCCGCTCTCTCATCCAATCACATCCCAAGCCGCCCTAAAGCTCGTAACTTCCATAATAAAGGAAGCTTCTCAACCCACACGGAGTCTGGGAGTTGTGATTCCACAGACTGGACAGTGAAATAGCCATTGTTGCTTTAAACTTCTCAGTTGTGGGATACACTGGTGCCTCCACCGATGAAGCCGGTCGATCCATGGCTGTGGGAAGATAGCTTCCTTAGTGCTGTGAGAAGATAGCCAGGGTGGCGTCCTCACCCCATGTGGAGCCTGGGGATGGAAGCAAAAGTTTTCCAAATGCTTCTACTGGAAAACTGAATTGTTCATGAACAGAGTCATTCATGAACTGAAGTAGCATTATAATTTATTACAGAGAAAAAGATAACTAACACAACATACCAATCAGTGCCATGACAGGAGAACATTTCCAATCTGCTTCTGCTTTATAGAAAAACTTCAGCTCTGAAAGTCCAATGAATTCTACCTTTTGGAAGATTTTCATTCAACAAACAGTCCAGTTACCCTTGCAGCAATAAGACATATTTTGCACATACAGTTTACACATACTTAGCTCTCTGTATGTGGAGTCTTCTATCAAAACAGCTCTCAAAGAGCAGAGTTCATAACATAAAATTCCAAGTACAGAAGACTACAATGTTCTCTAGTAGTTTATGATAATCGTTTTTATAGTACACTCCCCCTGGTAGTTTTAATTATTATTTAATTATTATTTTTAATTTATTGGTACTTTTTTTTTCTGAGACAGCGTCTCGCTTTGTAGTTCAGGCTGGCCCTGAGCTCACTATGTAACCCAAGCAAGCCTCAAACTCAGCAATCCTCCTGCCTCTGCCTCTTGAGTGCTGGAATTGCAGGCATGAGCCACCATGCCCAGCATTGTGGGTGTGGTACTGATTGCTGGTGGGCATGAGTCACCACACCCTATATTTTATAATTGTATGTGGTTACTGGGATCAAACCAGGGACCTTGCGCTTGCTAGGCAGGCACCTGAACCGCTGAGCTAAATCTCCAGCCCTATTGGTACATTTTAGATGTGCAGTATGATGATGTTCATCACTGCTGTTTTGTACCTGTACATGACATATCTTGCTTCTTGTTTTTCCACACTCCCCTGCCTCCCCTCGACCCTTCCTGCCCTCCCCATTTACAAAGACTTTGTGTCTGAGTTTGAACAAAACCAGATGCCTAACACTTCTTAACGGTGGTAGCTACCAACAATTGAAATGTGGTATGTCCTTCAAATGTAAGGACATTTATGAGAACATAACAAGGGTCAGATCCTTCCATAGTTACCACAGCTCCTCAGTCAAGTCGGATGTTCAGAAATAAGTGAACAAACTGTACTTGTGTCAGATTACACAAAAGGAACAGCCACCACTTTTCTAAATGATCCTATTGACTTGGGAAAAACTAGACCTTTAAATAAAGCTCTTTCCTCCAATGTCCCAGGTACAAACAACATATGTGAAGCTGTTACAGTTCCCAAATTTGAAATGTCAAGCTACATACATTTCATATGTTTATTTACTGCTTATGAATGAGTGGTCAAGAGTGTGGTTTTGAGGAATAAGCAAACAAAAGCCTAAAATTACACCATAGCTCTCTTTAGTAGATCAGTTACCTTTGAAGTTACTTAACTTTTCCACCTATAAATTATTATAATAATGTGTACACTTCTTTCATTAAGGAATCTGTGTCCAGAGCCAACACAGAGCCAAGTACATAAGAAAGAACACTTTGCCTGTTATTGTTTTGTTTGTTATTTAAGATATACAGGAGATAGCAGATATTCATAATAATGATAAGTTATTGTAGATTTGATGCAGACATTTCAGGGGTGCACATTGGAATATTTTGTATTCTTCAGAGGCCTATCGAATGAAGAAAATTGCCTCTTTGACCTCTTTGGAAGAACAGTGACAATGGGACACCAAAATCCTGCATTTCCTGCACAGCAAAGAAGCCACGTTCTATATTTGCTGTTTGGGAATGGCATTTCCCAGCTCATTTGGAAAGAACAAAATCACATGCCTAATCCCTTCTTGATGTCGACCTGCAATATGTGTAACCTCTGCTTCACTTGCTTAAAAGGAAATCTTTAATTCTGAACTTCTGGTGTTCCATGTCCAGAATGACAAAATTTGGAGATTTAAGAGATCACGCATTCAAATCAGCAGAATAACGATTATCTCAGGTTCCTAAATAATTCATTTCCATATAGTTGTTTACTGATTCACTATATTGTGCCTGAAAGTTTTAAAAGGAAAGAAAGAAATTTTATCTTGTTTTAGCTGATGAGTTTTTGGTTCTGTGTGTTACAGCTACTTATGATTCCATAATACATTCTGCAGAGGTTCAATAATGCCACAGATAAGCATGGTGATTGTAGTGGCCTCTGCATGATTGAGCTGAAAATGATTAGATATTTCATGATGATAATCATAGGAAAATATTGAAAGAGAACTCAATAATATCACATACATTCACATAATTCTGAATAAACAAACTCAATGAAAACTATTTCAAATATTCATGATACCAGTCAACTGTGCATGTCAGTGAACTCATATTGTACTCAACAAATACACTAAGCTTCAATATTACTGAATATTTAGATGTGACTATAAAAACCAGCTTTATAATAATTGTGGTTTTAATTATAATTATCCATTTCCTGGTTTCTCCTGTATGGGATTAACTGTATAGTACAATGGAAGGAGTTTAAAGAAAGACTTACAGACAAATTCCTTAATGGTTAGCTTAATGGTTAGCCAAATAATCAGATAACTTTTTTATGGCACAGTTTCCTTTTTGGGGGGAGCACAGAGCCCAGTATTTGGTCCTTATTGTGCTCTTCTGTGGATTGGATGTGATATTTACATAAATGAGCTTAACAGTAAACTATGCACAATATTTACACAGGACAAGAATATTTTATACATATGCATGTACACTTATAAACACCTTTCCACTAAAAATTCTGAAATGATCTATTATATGTGTCAAGGATGTATTGGTTAGTCAACAAAGTTGTCTATTTTTTTAGTCAACAGTTTCATATTTGCCATGGCAATCACTGCATTTTAAAATTTGTAAAATTAATTCAGCACTAAGAAAGCCAGGTATGAAAGACGTCACTTAAGGAAATTTTGGAAAAAAAAAAATCCTTATCATCTGTTAGTTTAGTTTAGTTTGATTATTTGTTTCTATTCATAAAGATCAAGAAATATTCCTGGATTTAAGCAATTCAAAGGCTTCAAAGGCTAGCAGTTATGTTCAAGGTTGTTTTCACAGAGTGACATCACTTGAAGACAAAGTACAAATATTAAAAAGTTAATGGCTTATTGAATACATGGAGTTAAAATATTTAGGTCTTATTTTTTTCCCTCTAATTCTCTGGTATTAAAAAAGACAATGACATAGTAGTTTTAAATAGAACAGGATTTATGGGGAAAAGAGTATAAAGTAGGGAGATGGGTGGTGATTTTCACTAGATAAAAAGATTTCAGCGTATTATCAAGGAAGACATCATAAAAACCAAAGGCAGCACTGGATACAATGCACAGAGCAGGCAGGAGGAACGGAGGGTCAGGAAGGGATGGAAGAACACAGACAGGAGAGTGTGAGCCAATCAAGTCCTACATTAGTCTTTCTTTCAAACAGCTTCATTGAGTGTAATTCTAAAATAGTTTTGATCACACAAAAGACCTTTATTGAAATACAAAATGAACAGAATGCTTTAAAAGGGTATTTTTCAAAAAAATGTTTTAAAACATTTTTTAAATGAACTATTCAAGATGGGTTACATAAAGATGAAAAACTCTGAAAGATACTGAAGAAAAGAACAAGTGTCAAAGACGTAGAAATGGTAGAGGTTTTGCTGGAAAGATAAAGCATAACCAGTTTTTAAAAGGAAAGAGAAAGGTATGAGTTCAAGCTAGATGCTAATAAGTAAATAATTTAGATTCATCCCGTCAAATATGAACTCCCAGAAAATACTACAAAATAAACATTTATACAGCAAGTGTGATTTTTATTTTCCTTATGCTAAAGAATACCACGACCTTGAGAGACGCAGGCGCGGAGAAGGAAGGTCGCGGTGAGGTTGTGTCTAATTCCACACAGAGCCCCAGAGCAGCTGGGCCAAGGATGGTGGCTCAGTGCAGGACCCACGGCCGCAGCAAGGAGACTTTGAAGCGATCACCAAATCACCTCGGGAGACAAACAATCACACGCATTTCCCACGAAGTCCTCAAGACAAATACATTCTCATGAGTTTTCTACGCTTGGCCCAGTATTTCCTTCAATAGGAAAGTGGTGCCGATGAAGACAGAAGTATGAGAAACCTGTAAACGAAGGCTGTAAACTGCTGGGTGCCCTTGATTCCTCTCTCTCTCCATTTATTTTTCAAAGAGTTTCCATAGACCAAGTAACAGTTCAGACATACAGCACAGTTCCTCATGGTGGAGCAGAGGATATTGACCAATCTAGAAAAGTATTAAAAATTTTCAGAAATCTTTATATTCTCTACTACATCACTATACCACCTTCTAATAAAAAGATGAATACTTATTATTAGAGACTTGAAGATGCTGTGTCCTTTTGTTTAGAGAGCTTTCTCTGCCCCTGCGCTCTCGGAACAAACCCTGAAGCAGCCCTTACTTTGTCCCATCTCCTGCTCCTTAGTTTCTTTCTTAATATTCAGACTCACTTAATCTTAATTATGACCAATTTATCTAAATGTAAACAGTATAGATGATAACAAGCACGATGATCTTTATGTGGCTTCTACCACTGCATATCACAGGGGATGTGAGAATGAATTTCGATCTAAAGCACTTGATAAGGCGCGCTGTTCCTAAGATGAGCAGAGAGCACTGGAATTAAAACTGAAAACCAGCGCGGGGAGGAAGACCCTGCCCTGCAGGGGTCCCCTGGGATCCCCGGACCGCAGATAAGCTGCGATGAGTACAGCAGCGTGGACTGAATTCCAACGAGAGACGCGTTACAGTCCCCACTGTCTGTACACTGAAATTCTCCATTAGTTCGCCAGTAGCTCTTCAGCGTGGACATATTGCCAGGACTCTATTAAGACTCCAGTGAATTTTTTTTTAAGTTTTAAAACATTTACATTATGAATATATCATTTTACTTATTTATAGAGTTTCAGAGATTAGTTAATGACATCCAAAGCTCAAAGATGGGAGCGAAACTGTGAAAGACAAATGATTAAGTAATGTAGACTGTTTTCTATTAACATTACAAGGCGAGATGGAATTTACAGTGCCTGCTATTGTTTTCAAAGCCAATGGAAATGTAGAAAGCCTAATAATGACACAATTATAAATCTGTGAAGTTCTTCAGTGTCTAAAAGCATTAACTCTATTAATGGAGCAAGATTGTTCTCATTTCTAGCTCAAGAAAATATATTTAGCACTACAGGTTTCACAGTGATAATTTAAAACACTATCTAGGAAGAGAAAGTTTATGTTGTGTCCTCGCTTTATTTTTTATAGTGTCTCCTTTGCCCTTAGTTAATTAAATGGGAAGAAGGATTCAAGTGCGAGAGTCCTCTCCACACAGTGAGGCCTTGCTAGACCACGTCATTTTAGGTACAACCTTACACACAGAAACACACATACACTTTGCTATTCCTCTACTTCTGCTGTATTTTGATCCATGGCATTTCATCACCATCTGGTATGCGTGTTAATTTTAAATATTTGTTATTATGTCCTTATTTGAGATTTCTCCCTCATCCTCCCACTCCCACACTAGAACGCTCAGCCACACAATCGTAGAACACTGGTGGTTCCTGGCTTTGTCTACAGGGCCTGGGAGAGTTTCTGTCACAAGGGAGATACTCATCAACATTGATTCTAGAAGGAAGAGGAAGCAGGGAAGGACAAGTAGGGGAAAAAAGGAAATGACTACTGGGCATGGTAGCTCATGCCTGTAATCCCACCACTGGGGAGGCAGAGGCAGGAGGATCGCAGAGTTCAAGGCTTGCCTGGGCAACACAGTGAGCTCAGGGCCAGCCTGAACTATAAAGTGAGACCCTGACTCAAAAAAAAAAAAAGAAATTATTGCTAAGGCCAAGTCATTAATTAAACAGAGGTAAATGGACCAAAAGCAGAGTTAGTGGCCAAGCCCACCTAGTAGCGGGCTTTTCATTTTTATCTCACTGGCAACAAGAAGAGAGGGCCTCCATGAGTCCTCTCAGGAGCCCTCTCTTCCCTCAAGGCTTCCCTGGCAGGCTTGCTGCTGTGAAGTCCCTCCGCACTGGGGTGACCCTATGAGGCACCGGGGGATGGTCGGAACAGCAGCGAGCCCGGCTTTGGGTGGCTTCACCCATCCACGCAAAGAAGACCAAGCTTGAGGTGCATGCTGCTGTTGAGACAAGACTACATTGTAATAAACCACTCGCCAACAATGACAAAGGACTGCTACGCTGCAAAATACGGTAGCTGCATTTCAGGCCTCACGTTATGTGACTCTTCTAGTCGGTTTTCAACAAAAACAACCTCATTGTCTCTCAAGTCCTCCTTACTTTGACTTCCGTGACACTAAACCCTACTGTTCTCTTTGTGACTCACTGGTCTCTTCTCGGGCGTTAACTGATGTGCACTAACTACACTGATAGACTTATATTTTCTTTCTTTTTCCCCAAAACCCTATTCAATAAAAAGTAATTGAACACACTTCCCACAGTGATTTTATAAAAGACAGTGGACGTTATAAAAACCAAACAAAAAAGATTGAGATAATGATACAATGGCAGTATTTTAAATGCTAATTTTAATGGCTTCATTTTATCATTAATAAAACATGACTGGATAACTTTGATAAGGATATAGTTTTAAGTATAATGAATACAAGTGTGCTTTCTAGTAGGTTTTAAAAAGACTTTTCATTAGTCTCACGAGTATTTCACTTCATGCAGTGCCAGTGAGGTCTGTCAGGAATTAGAAAATGCCTCACTATGTCGTTTTGACATTTTCTGTGCATTTATGTCTACTATGCCCAATTTGAAACCTCTTTGAATCAACATTTTAAAGCTACCTGTTCATTTACTGAAGAATATTTTAGTTAAAGCCAGATACTTGAATGCTTAAACCCACTTTATTATCTATTTATTCATTACTGCTGATTTGGTGAAGGGGGGTTCCCCTCATGCCCACACTAGAATGTGCACTCTATAATCACTTTGCATTGGCACAGGTGATCTGATGTCCATTGGAATCTATTAATTATGGAGACAGATAAAGGAGATTACTTCGAACACCTTCAGACTGCTCGATTTCTAGTCCCTTCTGAGGATGAAAATGAGGATCAAACAATAGTAATAATAACAATGATAAAGTCAATGAAAAGAAGAATCTAAGATCACAAGTCCCCAAACCCTGTGAGTAGTTTGTGCCCTTTTTCAGTTCTTGGTCCCCAAACTGGTTATAACTTTCTAACCAAAACATTCCTCAAAGCTGATTTTTTTTTTTTTTTACTTCTTTTCTGGCTCAGATTGATTTGGTAGATATCAAAATAAATTCCAAGAACAATGCCTATTCTGGTATCGTAAAATGTTTATAAAGAAGAAAGATTTCTGGAACCTACTCTAATTATACTGACCTATTAAACAAAACCTAGTGATTTTTACATACATTAAATTGAAGGATCTTTGCCATAGGGATATCGTTGATACCTAACATTAGCCAGGAAGAAGATATCAATACTATAAGGATTGCCCATTAAAAAAAACATACTAGTTTAAAAACAATTAGATATCAAGTTCTATGAGATGATGTATAGGTTAATTTTCTTCAATGTAGTATCTATCTAATATCTATGTGTATGAGCAGTATATATATGAAAATATATTGTACAGTTTAAATATGTATAATAAAAATAATGTAAGTTAAATAAAAATAGTATCATGTAAAATGTAGCTCTGATATAATCAAAATAAAATAATTGGTATGATACTTTAGCATACAATTTTCTCTAGATTATGTATAAACTTACTAATATCCACAGTCTACTTATATCTACCATCTACTTAATTATAATTATAATTATAATTAGTTTTTTACATCTCTTCCAAAAAGTAACTGACATTTTACCCTCAGACAGAATTTATACTTTAATTTTAAGATGAAAATCATCTGCTTTGATACTTGCAAATCTTTAGAACTTCTTAAGAATATTTCCTCAGAATATTGGTAGGAGGCTCAATTCTTCTGTAAATCCTTCTGTGCTCGGGGTGTAATCTGCAGGCGAAGAGATCTTCGTCTCATGACAAGTCAATGCTGAGTTAGAAAGAAACCCTGGCTGAGAGACTAGCAGTTCACATTGCTTTATTTCACATTTAATATTTTCACATCTAATATTTTCCAAAGACTTCATTTGACCTGTATTTTCTTGTTTTTTTTTTTTTTTCCAAAATGGTGTGTTCTCTATTATCCAACAATAATAAAGGACTCCATGCACTTTGCAAATAACTGGATTCCTTTATTATTATTCCAAAAAAATCTTACTGTATATGCAGAAAAGTAAATTCAGTGAAATTATTATAGTTTAGTGCAGAGAATAATTCAGAAAGTGCAAACATTCACACATCAGAAATAATCACAAGCTACTAAAATGCTCTAGTCACTGAAGTCAAAGGGTTAATACTAGTCTCAGCAGCATGGGGGATCCATCCACATTTTGACCGAAGGACACATTAAAATTCCTTCTTTTCTTGGACTTTATCAGCAGTTTTCTGCAGGCCGGTACCCTGAAACTCTCACAATGTGTCAATACTGAATAGACAGTAGGAGATGTAATGCAGGAGCAGTGACATGGTTTTCAAAAGATTCTCCTCTTAATGTAGAGACATTACAATTGCTTGGGCTCTGTACTATTGTAAAGATCAAGGCAATGGAATCTAAACAGCAAAGCATCTGAAAGCAAGTTTATTCTGCCTTCAAAATTATACTGAAAGTCAAAAGTTTCAATCTACAGTAAGTATACATAAAGACGAGTTCCATTATGCCAAGTTTGGAATGTCCCCTCAATTTTATTTTATTTTTTTTTCTTTTATTATTATTATTATTTTTTTTTTGGAGACAGGGTCTCGCCTTGTAGTTCAGGCTGGCCCTGAGCTCACTATGGTGCCCAGGCAAGCCGCCGCGAACTCAGCAATCCTGTCTCTGCCTCCCGAGTGCTGGGATGACAGGCGTGAGCCACCACGTCCGGCATTGTGGTATGCGGTGTTGATTGTTGGTGGGCATGTCTCCACACCCAGCATTCTATGTGGTTACCGGGGATCAAACTCAGGTCCTTGCGCTTGTGAGGCAGGTGCCGGAACCACTGAGCCAACCCTCCAGCCCTTTCCCCCAATTTTAAAGAAGAGGTAGGGTTGATAGTTCTCTCTGGTAGCTTTTCCCTTTCAAAAAAAAGTGTTGAATCCTAAAGTCTGGTCGTTACTCAGTTTCCCCATTGGAAGGTGTACTCTTGTTGTACTCTAATAGTGTAAGCGCGTAAAGCTGCTTCAATGGATGAATTGGCTTTGACATACAAGCACAAAAAATAGATATTTGAAAATCTGTCTACATTAAAGACCTACCCTCAAGACTTCAAAATGAAGCAATGACGGAACATGATATCCAAGAGTTTTATGAAGAATTGTGAATAGACATTACATGAAAAGGGTATGTAGTTACTCATCTAAGTCTATCATGAATAGTAATGAAATATTCAACATTGGAAAACAGATTATTTAAATCAAGGTGATGGCCATAGATACGTTTTGAGACCATCTTTTCCCCATCTCCCCCCAAGGCAGGGTGGGATCTGGGGCAGTGTATTTCGCTTGCTCTTGTGGCCTACGACCCCACAGCAGAGCGCTGCTCGGAACGCGTCTCGGAGACGACGACGACGCATCGCGGAATTGTCACTCCGCACTAGAATGGGAGTTTTGAAAACTATGCATTTTCCAAAAAAATAAGTCCCCGGCAGTCAGACAAAGCAAAGTCTGAATGCAGATGCCCTAGCACTGGCTGCCAGTCGTCTCTATCCCTCTCTTAGGTGGCACCACTGGGCAATAAAACGAGGAAAAGACGTGACACACATCTAGGCCCTGCCACAGCCCATGCCCTGGGGGTTCGGTACCTGTAGTCTGTGCGGTTTAATGATCACAAATGACAAATAGTCGTCACTCGAATAGCTCATGAATAAATATTCGCTATTACGTTTTCTCCTGAAAACTGAAGCAACTCTGCATTGGGGAACAAATACAAATGTAACAGGTACGACTGTTCGTGTGTAGCGCCTGCAGAGCATGCTCTTCTACTTTCCTACTGTTTCTCAGCTCAAGGGGATGATGTCAAGAGCGGCCCCACCCTACCCCAAAGAGCAGGGGTTCGCTATTCCAGTGCTTTTACTGTTCCGCTATTCCAGGTAAATGAAAAGTCAAAACAAATTCTCATTTTTTTTTTTCACTTTAAAGAAAACAGAACATTTCTATACAGGGACTTCTTATTTTACATGGAAGTGCATGTAATTCAGAGCAATATAAAAAAGCATTCATGATAAGATTATTAATGTCCATGCTATAAATAAACTAACTCCTAACATGAATGCTTTGTGTAGTAAATGAAAAACGGGCTCCCAGTTTACAGTCAGCTCATTAGATTTATTCAAATATTTGCTTTATATGGGAATTACTGAAGAATCACATGTGAAACAAAAGAAAATACATCATCCTTTATCCCTAGACTCACATATCACCGCGTTCAGTGAATATTATACATCCCACATTAAAGGAATATTTTCTTCTCATTGTGCTTTCTACCAGAGTCACCTGACCAGTCTCTGCTCAGCCCGACAAGAACTTCATTTATTAAGCACTCAGACCCTCCCCCGGCACTGGAGGAGGCCCCTGGAGAGTGAAATCCTTTGGGGTTTCCACCAGTGGAACAGACAAGGGTCATCGAGTTCAGAGTTAACTTGTTTTAAAGGAAATGTTACTCACCACCTGATGCTGTTGTTTTATCAGAAGGAAAAACAAAAAATTGTTTTTTTAATCTGCCAAGATGTTTTTGAGGCTCCTTCTCATTACAAAACTTTAAACTGAGCCACAGTCTGCAGCTCCTAGTGTAGAAGATGTCATTACACTAGCAGTTTCAGCGAGAAAGGAGAAGGTGTAAAAATCTAATTAAACTAATGGTGGGCTGATGCAATTATCCTAAAATACATTAAAACACATGCTGCTCATCTGAGTATAATCATAATTCATATACAATGTATTTATTTCTTGCTCACCATTTACACTATTCATTTTTATACAGTATGTAAAGAGTACATATGCATAACACACACATGAATGTAATATCTTAAAAGTTTGTGAATTCATAAATATGTATATTTATAAATGTCTCTGCATGGCCCAGAGATTTAGCTCAGCGGTCATGGAACCTGACTAGCAAGAACAAGGTCCCTGGTTCAATCCCAGATAACCACATACAACAATACCAGGCATGGTGACTCATGCCCACCAGCGATCAGTACCACATACCACAGTGCCCAGTGTGGTGGCTCATGCCTGTAATCCCAGCATTTGGGAGGCAGAGGCAGGAGGATTGCTGACTTCCAGGCTTGCTGGGCAAAATAGTGAGCTCAGGGCCAGCCTGAAGCACAAAGCATGACCCTGTCTCAAAATACATACACACATACATACATACATACATGTCACCGCAAACAAATACAGATATTTTGGCTACTGGGTTTTTCTATTGTTTTATATTTTTATCATAGTGATGAAATAGTAAGGCCAATACTTTAGGGATCACAGAATATACCAGAACTTGTATATGGACACAATAAAGCTCTAAGTTTTGGAGAATCAAGTCTCATTGCATTTCTCTGAGTCATTTTATTTTTCCTTTTATGAAGCCCATTCTTACTGTCTCTATCAGTCACTTTATTTGAACTTATAAATTTCAAAGGACCAGGTGATGTTTATATATAATTCAGTATAATTTTATTGAGAAAAATATATGACTTCTACTGAAACCACCAGTCTTTTTTTTTTTTTTTTTTTTTGAGATAGTGTCTCACTTTGTAGTTCAGGCTGGCCCTGAGCTCACTATGTAGACCAGGCAAGCCTCAAACTCAGCAATTCTCCTGCCTCTGCCTCCCGAGTGCCGGGATTACAGGCATGAGCCACCATGCCCATTTTTTTTTTTTTTTTGTCAAATGTACAAAAATAAAATATCCCCAAAGGCTGGGCTTTTTTTCCTATAAGAACTGCATAAATTTGTTTCAAGTCTCTGGTTTATTTCCATCTCTTTTCTAAATGTCTTAAAAAGGTCTATTATTAGTGTGAAGAAGAGGCTTAACCAGATATCAATACAACTTGATAATAACAGACATGTGTCTCCAGAGCCATGGAAGTGACTGGTCCTGTGTACCCATCCCAATGAAGATCAGCTTTTCATATGGTAAGGATTCCTGCCTGTATCCACCTAAAGTAGATTGTAATTTTCACAGCAGCAGGGGAAAATATTAAACATCACTCTCGGTTGGAGAAATTGTGCGGAACTGTGCTGTAGCCCAAATCATTGCCTAAGCTTCCATTCTCTTATACAGCCACCTGGTCTCAGAGAGGACCATTAATGTCTCTTGGTCTTCTAGGTGTTACATGTCTCAAAGCTTTGCAAACAGTAGAGAGGATAAAGACATTACAGTATTGCAATATTAGGAAAATTCAGTGAGTCTTACAACTAGGAAGGAAATAAAAGAAATAAAAATAGGAAAGGAAGAAGTTAATCTGTCGCTATTTGTTGATTACACAATACTCTATAAAGTCCCCCCAAAATTGCTAGACTTTATCACCAGAGTTAGTAGCATAGTTGGTCAACGTGCCAAAATCAATAGGCTTATACACAAATAATAGGCTGAGAGACAAATAGAGGAAATAATTCCTTTCACAGTAGCAATATCTAGGAATCAACCTAACAAAGGAGGTGAAGGACTCTACTCTGAAAACTACAGCACTCTGATAAAGGAGATCAAAGAGGATATCAGAAAGTAGAAATATATCCCTTGCTCCTAGGTCGTAAGAACCAATATTGTCAAAGTGGTCATATTGCCAAAACTACTATATAGATTCAATGCAATCCCAATTGAAATCCCATCAGCATATCTCACAGAGGTACAGAAAATAATCCAAATTCATCTGGAACCACAAGAGACCCAGAATGGCAAAGGCAATTCTAGGTAACAAGGACATGCCAGGCATTATCACAGTCCCCAACTTGAAACTATACTATAAAACCACTGTGATAAAAGCAGCATGATGCTAGAAAAGAAACAGATCTGTGGATTAAGAACAGACTAGAAGACACAGAAATAACTCTAGATGTATTGAGCCACCTTATCTTTGACAGAGGAGCCAAACACCTTTAATGGAGGAAAGATAGCCTCTTTGATAAAAATGGTGCTGGAAAAAAAAACAGGTTTCAACTAACAAAGATTAAAGCTAGATCCATTTCTTTCACCATGAACCAAGCTAAAATTAAAGTGGATTAGATATCTAAATATTAAAATGGAAACACTAAACCTGCTGGAAGATGGGTTAGGTAGAAGTCTTGGAGACTGGCATAGGGAAAGACTACGTACAAAACCTCAGCAGCATGGGAACTAGCAGAAAGAATTAACAACTGGGATCTAATCTTATTAAAAAGCTTCTGCACAGCAAGAGAAACCACCAGCAGAGCAAAAAGACAACTTACAAATTGGGAAAAAAAATTACCAGCTGTTCCTCAGACAAAGGACTACCTTCCAGAATATATAAAGAACTTTAAAAAATCAGCTCCTCCAAATTTAAAGATACAGTTCAAAAGTGGGCATCTGAAATGAACAGACATTTTTCAGATGAAGTAATAACAGCAGTGAAGAAACATATGAAAAAATGTTCGACATCACTCATCGTTAGAAAGATGTAGATGGAAACAACAGTAAGATTCCATTTCATTCCACAAAGAGTGGCTACTGTCAAGAAGTCAACCAATAACGAATGCTGGTGGGGCTGTAAGGAGAAAGGAGCCCTTGTCGACTGTTGGTGGGAGTATAGACTGGTGTAGTCACTGTGGAGAACACTGTGGAAATCCCTCAAAAAGCTAGGACTAGACACTCGGGAGGCAGAGACAGGAGGATTGCTGAGTTCGAGGCTTGCCTGGGCTACATAGTGAACTCAGAGCCAGCCTGAACTACAAAGTGAGACCCTGTCTCAAAAAAAAAAAAAAAAAAAAAAAAAAAAGCTAGGACTAGAGGTCCCATTTGACCCTGGTATTTCCCTGCTAGGTATATACATGAAAGAACTAAGAGAATCATAGCACAGTGACATATGTGCACCCATGTTTATAGCAGATCAGTTTGTGATAGCTACATCTTGAAAACAGCCCAAATGCTTGTCAACGGTAGACTGGATAAAGCAGATGTAAAATGGAGTACTACTTAGCTATAAACAATGATACGTTTGAGTCATTTATACTCAGATGGATGTACCTTGAGGAGATACTCATAAGTGAAATGAGTAAGTCATAAATGTTGAAATACCATACTTTCTCTAGTGTACGAAAAATGTATGAACGAGGTCAATAATATATGATAGATATTGTAAAATAGGAAGAACATGTTAAAAGGGAAAACAGAAAGGAGGGTAGGGGAAAATAAAGAAGGGAAAGAAAAATTTGAAAGTAAAATAAAAAATGGAAACAAAGTTTATGTATATGGGGTTGGGGACAGTAGAGTGGGCAGGTGAAAGGAAAAACGAGAATCAATATATTTTATGTACAGGTACAAATTTTAATGTTGAATGTGATCATAATGTATATATAAAATGTACCAATAAACTAAAAAAAGGCCTTCATGGATGCTCTGCATTATTGTTGAAAAGGGGATTTTATCACTTTACTTTATTAATTATATTGCTGCATATTACTTGTGCCATATTTGGAAAATGGATTCCATCGGTAAATCTATGCATGAAATGACAGTCTCTCCTCACCAGCCATGATGGTACCTGAAAAGTAGTGCCCTTGCTTTTGGCTGGTATTCATACCAGCAGGCAGTCTATGGATATGTTCCTAAATATGTCTCCGTATCTTCCAAACACATAGACTCCAGGAACTTAACCAGGAAATCTGCTCCTTACTAAAGGCATTTGGGGCATATAGTGTCAGGAAAAGTAACCACTTAGTACCCATCTCTGGTCTTAGTTGCTGAGGTGTATGCACGTCTTCAGTGGAGAGTTTTCCAGATCTCCAGTGGCTCACCTGTGCTTCAGAGCAACCTTTACACTACTTGGCACATCTCAGGGGCTCGCTGGCAGCTGACGGCCACTGCACCCATCGCAGCACAGGGGACACTGAGGGCTGGCAGATGCCATTCAGGCAGAACTCACTAGAGCCTTGGACCAGGCATGAGACATGTACTGAAAAGGGGATCGAAGCCCGATTGATATTCATGGTTTGTATCGATGAGATGTTACGTAAGGACTCACTTCTGCCAGGAAGATTTACTTGCTTACTACAAAGCAACGACAAAACCCCAAAACAAAGCAAACAAAACCAAATGAAACAACAAAGACACAAAACAATACAAATAACCCATTGAGGAGGCAAATACTTGTCAAAGAATTGGGGGAGTGATCAGCCACTGAAAAAACACCATCTTAGTTTATTTTAATTTTTTTCATGGTATTTAATTGCTAAAATTTTATCACAAAATAGAGTAAAAGAGCATAATTTAAATTTAACATATTCTTTCAAAACAGGTGTGGCCTTAGAGAACTTCCTTAAAATTCCTAAGTCACATGATTAGGTAATGGCATAATACCTTTAATCGCTGGCACAAACTTTCCTCAATTAATGATAGTCATTATCACCTGGCCCTTCAATGCTTTGAATTTTATTTAGAATTAGAAAAGGTCTACTTAACTTTAAAAAAATATTTTATTGGTAATAATAATTCCTAGCCTGACCCAGAAACTTCGTGTTCATAAATTTATTTTAGTACATTGTATTAATTGTCCTTACAACTATAAGAATTATATATGATACCAGTCTTCTTTCCCAGCTTGGGAAATTAACATTCTGGATAATTAAAAATTTGCTTAGAATTATTATTAATGTTTTAATATCCAAAACTAAAAGTTTATTTTTAGGACAAGCCAGTTGTCTTCATAACATTAGTTATCCTAAACGAATGCTTATACCATAGATATTTTTAAATTCTTTTAAAAGAGTTAATTTGTAAAAAAAAAACTATATAACAAATAAACTGATCTATAGGTTATTTTAAACTCACCACTGATCAGAATGCTATATTATAAAACATTATATGCTAATTTGAATTGCCATTAGTGATGGAATAAATTAATTAAATACAAGAAAAATGTTGTTAATTACAAAGACACCTGGAGGAGTTCACATAAAAATTATGAGCAGTTCATTAATATGCCATATTTTAATCTAAAGAACACATTTTAAATGTCAACACAGAAAATATCTTAAAGCTCTTAACCAAACTGTGTAGCTCACAAAAATATTCTTGCACTGATGACAGCACGATTAATTATTTTATTTCAAAGAGAATTGTTTCTCTAATTAATTATACATCTAATGAAGTGTCAAAGTCTGATATTAGGGAAAATGGTGTTAAAATGTACTCGAGGTGATTTCTGCATGTTCTTTTCAAAATAATAAAATTTTATAAACAAAACTGCAACATACTTTAGCTAGTTGTGATTTTTCTTTTATATCATGAATCAATATGATAATTTAAGAAGGGTATCTTTAACTTTCAACATACCAAAAATATATTTAAACTCATCTTCCCTATGGAAAATACAAAATATTATATTTAATAATCAAAATATACCCCATATCACTTTTAAACTTGAAGATCTAAGTATATTAGATGCTGAATTCTAGACTACACAATTTCAATAGTTTGTCTAATAGCTAAATTAATTAAATTATAATGGTTTCCAGAGAAAATTATCTGACATTCCTTGACTCAGTGGTTGACGTTTGAGCATTATCTAATAGAGCATGTCCTTGTTCAGCATAAGTGCTAACGGAACCGTGACAAAGCTCATGTCTGGCATGACTGTTACAAAGCTGTAGGAGTTAGGCAATCTTCCTTTCATCTGTAAATCACTCTTTCATATTGGCTGTAAGTGGAGATGTTTTGTTTACATATTATTTTTTTCAGAATTAAGCTACTTTTTGTTCTATACAATGAAATCTTCATTACCCACCATTATGGTCCCTCGAGGCCTGAATTTTTGTGAACTTCATAAATCTGGACTGGTTGTAACTTACAGAGAGTGTGGTGTCCACTCATATTTGCTTGGTACATCTTGGTATTTGCCAATATCAGGACCCCACTGAGTCTTCGAATAATAAGCAAACTCTCTGCTCCCTACTCCAAAGGCTGGAAGGGAAAGAGGGTTTAAGAGGAATAAACCAGTAAGCAGATGAGAAACTCAACTGATAACGTTGACAGTGTTGATTGCTGGTGTCAATGCTTCAAGGGCTCACAGAAGCTAATGTGAGTTGGCAAACTTGCATAAGTTCAAAAGGACAATCTATGGGCACTGAACGAGAGTCGTCGCTGATTCAGTGGCAGCCAAAGCTAACAATGAACATGGACCAGACCCAGCAGGACACCTGCCTCTTCCACAGCGCTGCCTTTCAATGCCGTAATGAGGGCCCTCGCTAGAACTTCACGCCAGTGCAGCATGTGGAACAGCTGAAATCATGCACATTCTTTTTCTCAGTTGTTCAGCATCTTCAGTTTGAAATTTGGGAGGGTGGAGTGACTTGCTCTAGCTTTCATGACTAATGAGGGACTCGGCAGAGTTTTACAGTCTGGATTTCCTCACTCCTGCTGCTTCGAGAGTTTTGCTCTATTGACTTGCTGCCCACTGCCTTACAAGTGCATTCTAAATCACTACGTCAAACTATTCCTATTTGCTTCCATTGTATTTTGTTTACTTCCCCCCAAACTGGAACCTTGAAGAAATGTTTAGCGTAAATAGAAACAAAAAAAATTGAATATCAAGGTGTGAATCCAATCAGTATTAATGACACATGAAATAATTATTCTTTTATATAATCAGTTGCTGTGCATCATGCATCGAAATGAGCAGGTACACGAGCGCCGACACAAATAAGTATGCATCAGGTGAGCAGGAAAATTCAGTCCCTTAGATCAGGTGTTCATTAGTTACTTTTTATTGTTGTTGTTTTGTGGGTTTTTTAGTCTTTCTTTTGTGTGTTTGTGACTTAGGATCCATTCAGCAACAGAGGACGAGCTTGGCTTTCTTTTCCTGGTAGTTTTCTTTTATGACTATGCAAAGTATGATCAAAAATATGGTGAATGTTGCTCTGGAATATTACCGCTTGGAAGAGCAGGCTCCTGGGAGCGTGGCGGTGTGCTGTCCGCTGTTTCGTTCAGCAAAATCTGACACCGGGAGACTCCTGGTTCTCCTCCAATGTCACATGACAATGAAAGGGAAACGATCTGAATTGGTTTGGGCACCAGCGAAGCCAGGAGAGTGCAAAAAAAGATGCTGAGGAAAGAGGGTGCCAGAACCGCCCCGGAAGTGGCTGGGATGATGCGATAATTGTGTTCAAAGCAAGAAGAGTATTTGGAGCGTTACTAACAGGAATGTGTCTTTTACTATAATCAATTTTTTATACCATCATGCACTGCATTGTGTAATTATACCTCAAATACACATCAATACATCATCTCACAGAGATAAGAAAACATTTCTTGAACTACATGCCTTCTAAGGTATTGGAAGGAGTATAACTCAAAAAGAAGGGGGATTGTAAAGTTATTTATTATCACTGTGATTACATGCCCGATTTTTGCAAGGGAAAACACTTGCTGTGGAAAACTGTGAAATATATTAGCGAACAGTGTGTCAAAAGGATGAGTATATTAGAGTCACTGTTCTAAATTATTTCTTGTCTCTCTAGAGAATTTCCTGTATGTGTAGGCATATATACGTATAAAAATGTACATAAGTAACATATGTACATTATTTTCTGAGTTTATATTTGCATTAAAATAATGCAAAATAAATAATGAAAGGGGCAGTCTACCTTCATACTTCAGGATCAATAGATCTTGATTCTGTTTATTTCATATTTTCATATTTTTGGTCACAGTGAATAAGACAAATTAATATGCACCATTTTGAAAATAGACTAAATATTCATAAGGCTTTAAAAATTTTTCATACATAATATATATGATATCTGTACTTTCAATATAGTTGCTTTTCTCTGTCTACCCCACACAGAGTTCTGTGTTCCTTTCTTGCCTCACTTTCAGTTACCTATTTAGGGTCACAGATATTAAGTGGAAGATTCCAGAAAGAAATGCCTCATAAGTTTTAAACGTCATAACACCCTGAATAACGTGAAGAAATCTCCTGCCGTCCTGCCCCATGTAGTAAAGCACATACGTCAGACCTGCTCCTGGAGCCAACCGCACCTGCCAGTCACTGAGAAGCCTCCCTGGTAATTGACAGCTTCCACGCACCTCTGCCCAGGTGACCTGTGATGTGTTTAAAGATGGGTCCAGTGGGCAGCACTAGGGCAGCTGACAATGCCACATGCCAAAGGAAAGGCACAAAATGCTTGCTTGAAGAGAAAAAGCAAGAATTTCCAATTTAATATGGGGAAAAAAACTATTCTATGTTGAGGACGCTAAGGTTAGAATATAAAAAGATATTTTGAGAAACACTTCATGTAACCTTTTACAGCATGTTATTATGCATCTTTTATCGTTAACCTCATTTTGTGTCAAATTTATACATTAAATATCATGGATATGATACAGACAAAAGCTTATCATATAAGGTTTAATACCATCCAGGATTTCACTTATCTACCAGGGCTCTTGAAATGTTGCAGCCACAGAAAATGCGAGGCCTGTTCTATAACATTAAGACTCTTACTATTGTCTAATGTACTGCTTGAAATAAGGCCAACTGATTTCAGAAATGAAAATCATGGGAAGTTTTATATCTCACATTATCACTACTATTTCTTGTTTCAGTTGGTTGAATTGCTGTCACAAATACTAACACAGAAGTTTCCTGTCCAGAAACTTGTCGTTTCTTCCTGATAACTAGATAGGAGCAGAAGGATTGCCCCAGGCTTGGTCAGGAGGACCTTGGAGATAGAGTTTGAGCGCCAGTACACTCAGGGAGCTAAACATGTACTAAACGTGGGTGCAAGATGTCCACTTCCGTGTACTGACCTGTCAGTTAAGTTTCAACGCGTGGGCTGAGCTTCGCTAGTCATTTTGGAAGTTGTTTGCTAACTGCTGAGATAAGAAAATGTGCAATTCTCTCAGCATAGAAATGACCTACCTTTACAACCCCGTGTTTCCCTAAGAGCTGTGAAGCCTAGAGGACTCAGCCTATGTATGTGTGAGTTTCTATCATCGTTAGGGATTCTTATGGGACTTGGTGAAATGGGAAATATGCTCTGGAATCCACATTTCAATCAGAGACAGCCAGTATGCTTTAAGAGGCAGAATCTTCAGAGCTCAGTTCATTTTATAAACAGTATGAGCTCCAAACTAACAATGAACCCGCTCCGCACTTGTCACACACATAAATTAGCTTGTGCAAATAGTCATATTCAAAGTATTCCTGATAGCTCCATTTCTGCTAATTTTCGAGATACTATTTAAGGTGTTGCCAATTACATTTGATCAGCACTGAAGTAGTAATTCCAATCAGATTTTCAGATCATGTAGCACAAAGTCAACATAAAATTCCTCATTGGAAAGTGAATGAAGCTCACTATTAGAGGTTACACCAGACCGCAGGTTCCATGTAAAAGTGTTTTTCTTCAGGGTTCATGCTATGCTCCTTTTGGCCTATGGATTTCACTGGTTGCTGCAGGTGACTGTATAGCTTTGTTTAAATAGGCTTTTAAGGACCCATCACCAACCATCTCTACAAGGAAGAGATTGTGCAAGGCAGGATGCATAACTAAATGGTTTTTCTCCTCAAAATTTCCCCCTTTTATACAGGGATTTTTATTTGACCAGGCATATGTGCAGCGAATGTAGTATCCTAATCTATGAAAGACAAAATCAAGTTTCAGAAAAAAATATGATTTACGAAACATATTTATTAAGTGCTAGGGCCAACACTCACCAAAGGTAGTTTATTCATTAATCATGTAATTTTAATTTTCTTTATCAGTTGCCTTAATCATTCATGAAATAATTACTAAGTGCCTACACAGTGACGATCACAACTTGAAGCACTGAGACAGACTCAAACACATAAGAGTTGTTGCACCCAAGTCTTCTGTCAACTGATTGGTTTCACATAATTAAAGCAATCATTTGCACTCATTTTAATTTGTGTACAAACTGCCATTTCTATTTCTCTACCATTTTCTGTTTGATCAACACATATGGAGATTTTTGAGGACCTCCGTATTCAGTTTAGCATCGGACTGGTGCACAGAGGGCAATAAGATAAGTGCTTGGTGCATCATTCCACTAGAAAGTGCTTTAATGCAGACAGCACACATGGACGTTGTGGCTGGAGCTGGGCGTTTCTTTGGGTATTCACTTCTTCAAGGCCAAAGCCCTCTAGCAAAGAAGAGAAGACGGTCAAAAAGAGGCCCAGGACAATCTGAGAGTGATGGCTCAGTGAATCGTGCTCTTCTACATACATGCATGTGCGGTATACTTTCTGACCCCAGAGAACATAGGACTTAGTTGGTCTGTGGCACATCAGCACACATCGCCTACAGCTCTGCTGGCTCGGTGAAGTGGTCAGCCCCACACGCTCTCGGCCAGTTGTCCGGTCACAGGGATAGTCAGCTGAGAGAAGCGTGGCTGGGCTCAGGTGTGCTGTGTGTGTGTGTGTGTGTGTGTCTGCAGTGTGTGTAGCCGTGTTTCCCCCCGTGAGCCAGCTATGGAGGTCATGCCTCAAGGAGGCGACTGGTCTCGAAGGCTCCAGTGCTGGTGCCAGCTGGTGTTTTGGCCTTTGGGTATTTATTACTCATGTTAGGTCTCATGTGAGGGACAAGACTACACATAAACAGAGAACTGCTAACCTTGAAGTCATACTAAGAAATTCGATGGTTGAAAGGAGAAAGAGAAACTCATGAACTCCAGACCTTTACTATCTGGTTAGACGTGAACCAAACTATGCCCAGCACCAAACCAAGGACGGTAATGTGTTTGTGGGAGTTACAAATGAAGTTTAGAAAGAGCAAAAATAACAAGGCCAAAAAGGAAAAAAGAAAAAGGAAAATAAGGGACACATCCATAGGAGGGCTCCCCCATTATTCTCTCCCATTTCTACTTTCTTTCTCTTCTGTCATTTGCTTTTCCTGTTCTCTTTCCCATTTGAACATCTGCGTCCCACTTCCCAATATCTGTCATCCATTTTGTTCATTATATACCCTTTTGGTTTCTCACACAAGAGAAACAGTGCATATTTAAACATATGTGCCTGATTTATTTCACTTAAAAGTATAGTATCAGGGAGTAACCATTAAGGTAAAAAATGTTTCACATTTGTCCTTCTTTATGACACAGGAGTACTACTCTCCTGCATATAAAAACCACATTGTCTATCATCAGTAAACCACTAACAAATGGTGGTCAGACCACGGGGTAAAGGGAGCCCCTCTCCACTGTTGGTGGGAGTGTAAATTAGTACAACTACTATGGAAATCAGCTTGGAGATTCCTCAAGAAAAAAAAAAAAAAGAACAATCTTACAGCTAGAATTTTCTCAAGAGTTCAAAGTTCTTTCATGGAACCTTGTCTTCCAAATAAGTTTTTGTTTTTGTTTTTAAGCTGAGAATGATTTTCCTTTGCTTTGGCCCCACGATACATATATTTCATGTGTAATTTCTCTTCAAAGTACTCAGTCCTTTCCAAAAATTTTCCTTTTGTCTGTTTGCATTATTACCTGTATTATTGGGGCTATTATCTCATATAAACATCTGCTCATGAGTTTATGTCTCTGAACTGTAGGTCAGTGAATGACACTTGGAATACTTTGAATCTCACTGTGATTCCTGGCTGTACCTGGTACACACAGCAGCTAATACAACACACTGACTATATGAATGTCTGGGGTAAGATATAAAGCAAGTGACTACATCCGGGTTATCTAGTCATTCTCTTATGGCTGTACTGCATTGCTTATCAATCGGTCAGTTATAAACACTATCAGTCGCTGGGTTAGTCCATTTCCTGTTGTGATGGCAGAATACGTGAGCCTTTGTATTTTCTAAAAATAACAGGTTCACTTCACTCACAGCGCTTGGGCTGACAGCCCAAGATGGAAAGCACTGCCTGAGCCCTGATGAGGCTGCATCATGAGCACGTGCACATGTGCAAGTGTCTATGATGTGTGTGTGTGTGTGTGTGTGTGTGCACGTGTGTATGTTACTAGTGAATGAACCCAGAGCTGCACTGCAAGTGAAATATATGCCCAGCCTGTTTATTTACTTTTGTTCATTTATTTATATTTTCATCTTAGATGGGCTCAGCTGCCCCGGCAAGGCTGGATTTGTGACCCTCCCACCTCCTCTCCGCATCCCCCAACATGTTGCTCTTTCACAGAACTCACTCTCCAAGGACTTAACCAGGCTTCTCTGAGAAGGACGGTGTCACCTCTGAGGGACGTCTCCAAAGGCCCCGTCGCCCTGCAATAGGTCCCCAACTCCGAAAGATTCCATGGCCTTTCAACAATAAAACAATGAGGGTACAACCCCTAGCACCTGAGCCCAAAGGGCACATGCGCCACAGCAGCTGGCAAAACTAAACATATCTGTTGACAAATGACCTATTGGACTTGGTGACCGGAAGGCCCTGGGGAAAGCTGACTTTGTATATTCGTTGTTAATTTCGGTATAGATGAGGTATCACTGTTTCAGACAACGTCATCCACTATAACCAATTCCCTGATAAAATTATAAAAAAACATAGTCCCAGCACTCGGGAGGCAGAAACAGGAGGATTGCTGAGTTTGCGGCAGCTTGCCTGGGCACCATAGTGAGCTCAGGGCCAGCCTGAACTACAAAGTGAGACCCTGTCTCCAAAAAGAAAAAAAAAAACAAAAAAAAAATAGTCCCGAGTTTTATCACATCTAATTGATTCAACCATTTAGTTACAATTTGAATGCCTTAAGTGCAGGTTCACTTGTTGACTAGTGAGTAAATATTACCAGGAATGGTTTCAATCTTCACATGGATAAAAATATTTATTCACAAGAAAGGCCAAGTTATCATTCTTTTCTTATGAGACAAACCATAGATGAAGAAGACGATGCTGTAGTGAGCCGAAGTGACTTTCCCCGGGTGCAGATGGTCGTGCTCACCTGACCCACTCAGAGGAAGTCTACGAGGTATGAGAACCTCACCAGACAAGGCTGAGTGTAACCGGCTCTTGGTTTTCATGGAGACAGCGGCACACAGTGCGCCACAGTCTCCGCAGGACACTGAAGCCACGGGCAGGTCCGCAGGGGAATCTTTCACTGCTCAGGCTTTCCCTCAGCTAAGTAGAAAAAACAACAGAGGGACCAGTGGAGAAAGCAAACTGGCAGTGAATAGACAAATGAAGTTATGGGCAGAGTTAAATTGCTGTGGGAAGTATTTAAATTTTTGTGGGTTTCCAAAGTTTGAATTTAATGTTTAATTGGTGCATAGAAACTTAAAAGTCACACATGTAATGGGATAATATGGTCTGGACACACGCACACACACTTAAATCACTTTTTGACAGGTCCATTACATAAAGGTTATCTAGCATCATCATCTGGTGCAGTAGGGCACCAGAAATTCAAAACAAATTTAAAAGGTAGAACAAGGAAAGCATAGTCTTCACTTTTGTTGGTAAAATAGGTCACATTGTTCATAATGAAAAACAGTTAAATTAATAATATTATGACAAATTTTTCTTGCTGAGAAAAACGTATTATTTATTAAAATATGGTATTTAATGCAAGAACCGATATTACAACTAGGTCCTTTGTACAAGAGACAGAGTCTCCTGTTTTGTGCATCATATGACTGTTATATATAACAAAAAAGGACATATACATACTTATCTGTTTTGATTTTTATTATGTGGGGAGTTGGGTAGAATTGTCTCCTTTGGCATACAATTCTACAGTTTAATATCACTAGGAAAATGGACATAGAGAAAAGTCTGCCTTTTAATGTGGACAATTAGGAAAAATACTTCTATGTGATGTTTGTATCTTTATAAGAAATGTAGCCTGCATTCATCTGAACTGGTGGTAATAAGTCAGTCCACAGAAAAAGTTCATGCTGAGGTTATACGTTCTTATATTACAGGCACATATGCCGAAAAATTAATGCAACCTGCAGCATAATTCTTCTACCTTGTGGAACTATCTGATAAAGCAATACCTGATGATAAATTGGGTTTATGGTGAGCTGCTAGATTCAATATATGGTAGTAAATCTTCTAAACTAACCTCAAATAGCCTGCAAGCCACAGTCAATGTCATGTTCACCGACTCTGCCTTGAATCAAACCCACTCTGACACACAGTAACCCCTGTAAAATTTTCTGTTATATGAGGTCACGAAGAGTTCATAATAATCCTGAGAGAAGAAATATTCTGAATAAAGTAATGAAATTCCCCTTCAAATACACTCCATTACTTCAATATATCTATTTATACCTTGTTTATAATAATTGAGGCCTCATGGATTATATTTGTTGCTCAGAATGCAGAGATATTCCCAAATCAAATAAGGTTTATTACTCAACAGCTTTTCCGTAAGGTCTACTTGCCTTTCCCTTAGGATTTTTCTGTATCAGTCCATTAGTTGCTAAATACAATTCTCATAAAGAGTCTGACTTCAGATAATGTGAATTTAAACAAAAAGAAAGCCCAGGAAAGCTTAGAGTTTAGAACTACAAAGAGCTGTTTGTGATGAGCTTACATGAAGGAGTATTTCACAAACCTTGAGAAATCTGAGGAATTCATTTCTTATCAATTGACTCTATCTCCATAGGTTGTAATTTAAAGATCCACTCTATTTGGTGATTACACTTTGTATTTAGTCATAATTATCTAGCTTTTCCAAGTCTATACCAAGAGACAACTGAATTTTATAACATTCTTCACCCTGAGTTTAAAGGATCCTTATCATTCTGTTTCAATCCTTACAATCAAACACAGTAGGATTTGTAGAACAAATACGCCATGAGAAGCAAAGTATCTGTCGTGGCAATCACATGGGACTTGAAGAAAGGTTAAGGCAAAAATTTGTTTAAGAGGATAATGAAATGGAATGCATAGGAGAACTCTAGTAGTCCATGAAATACAACAGAAAATTCAAAGAAAATTATATTTTTAGATAGCAAAGTGAAATATGTTATTATAATGTTAGAAGCATGGTGTTCACTCTTTCTAAAGGAATCTGATCAATTTTCCTTAAACTGCCCCCTGTGTATTAAACATCAACTGTAGAAAAGTAACTGTTTCAATTAAAATTATAACCTAACCTGTGTATCCATCACTCATGCATCCATTCACAGCTAGTCCCAAAAGGTCTCTGGTGTGTGACAAAGGAGGTCTCTTTTGTATTGCAATTATTTACTTGATAGCTTGAGAATAACAACCTCATTAAAATTATATTTGGGGTTGGTTCAAAGAGAATCTAGAAACAAGGAAACTAGGGCCGGAGATTTAGCTCAGTGGTGCTGCCACCTGCCTAGCAAGCGCAAGGTCCCTATTTGGATCCTGATAACAACATACAATATGATATTGGTGACTCACGCCCACCAAAAATCAGCACTACAATCCACAATGCTGGGCATGGTGGCTCAGGCCTATAATCCCAGCACTTGAGAGGCAGAGGCAGGAGGACTGCTGAGTTCGAGGGTTGCCTGAGCTACATAGTAAGCTCAGGGCCAGCCTGATTACAAAGTAGACCCTGTCTCAAAAAAAAAAAAAAAAAAAAAAAAACAAAAAAAAAAAAACAAGGAAACTCATAAGGAGAAGTCTGAGATAGGAGCATGAAGTAAATAGAGACTGGACTTCTGCTATGGAAATGGGAATAGAAAGGAGTATACTGGAAAACACGTAGAGAAGACCTAGGCATTCTGGACTCAGAAGCCAACTATAAATACAGTAAAACAGAAAAGATGATGTGTATACAGAAGTTGGTTGCACATTTAGATGATGATGGCACCACTAAGACAGAGACTAAAGAATGGGCACAAGATACAAAGAGGTGGCCAGAGATTTAGCTCAGTGGTTCCAGTGCCTGCCTCACAAGTGCAAGGTCCTGCATTCAATACCCGGTAAGAACACACCACAATGCCAAGTGTGCTGGCTTGTGCCTGTCATCCCAGCACTTGGGAGGCAGAGGCAGGAGGTTTGCTGAGAGTTTGAGGCTAGTCTGGGCTACACAGTGAGCTCAGGGACAGCCTGAACTACAAAGTGAAACCCTGTTTAAAAAAACATACAAGGAAGAAGGTGCATAAATGCGAATCTAGTGCTAAAAAAAAGAAAAACCAGAAGATGATATGTTAAGCAGGAAGCAGGATTTGATTTTCTTGTTTCTTACATTGATTTAGAAAGAGGTCAATTAAGTCCTGTTTATTCAAAAGTGGAACAAGCCCATGGAAAAGGCAAGATCAAGTATTCAAGCAAGGGTATTAACAGTATACTTTGTAGAGATGTTCCGCAGGGCAGGGTATCCACACTGGCGCTCACAAGCTAAGGCCATAGGAAAAGAAAACAGCCTACATCCACCTTTGAATAGACAGACATGAAAGGAAATGAAGACATAAAGGTAGCCTGGATGACGTGAAAAGAAGTCAAAACACTTCTGCCATCTTTGACCAGATCATGTCTATTTAAAACATGTTCAGAGGAGAAAAGGCACAGATTGTTCTGAAGAGATTGGGAGAAGTTTGAAATCACACATCTAGGGAATATTCCAAGGGTCCGGTACTGACGGCTGTGAGGAGTATTACAGTGAGCTGCACAGAAGTTAGGAGATCATCAGAGAGGGCCCAGCCTATGGAGGAGTTCACAGGGAAATAAAAATACCAGAATTGTGAAGGCGGCTCATCTCAAGAAGGCGAGGGCTCAAGACAAAGATACAGAGGCCAGGCACACCCACCTTCTGACAGGGTAACTCGGAGTAGGCTGTAATCCCCAGCCCAGGTGGGTGCCCGGAGAGGCTGAGCCCAGCCCTTCCCAGAATGCCTCTGTTCCCTCCAAGTACCTGACCTCTGTGACTCACCCCCTATTGGCTCGACACTAGCTAAGTATCTCTACTTTCACTCTCATCAGTGATGGTGAGCGACTGTTTGAGAAACTGAGTCCCAAAGTGTGAGCCCTCACGCCCTTAACACAGAGTTCCAGTGCTGCAGTTCAGCCCAAACACTGGGGTTTTAGTTTGCAGAAACAACTCATTAGCACATGTTGTCTTAAAAGATAAACACAATAACATAAGTTGCCATTAAGTTTACTACTAATGCTATAGGTTGATGGTAGTTTAACCCATGTAGTTACCCACACTGTGACTTTGCTACAGAAGTTACCCCTGACAAAGGACCTGGGGGACCCCTAGCGGAAGTGCAGGACTATTCATTCCTCTTCCAACAGAACCCTCCTAACTTCTCACTTCAGTTCGTGACTTCATCTCCTGGTATTTGGGACGTTACACTTGACATCTAACCGGTTGGGAGTGGATTTCTCCTGTATTGGATCTATTGAACAGTGGTTCTGGATTAGCCAAACATTTTATTAAAGCAAATCCTTCAGTATGACAACCATTTAGAGGTTTAAAAAAATGAAATATTTTAAAATTCTTTTTAGTAGAATCTGATGGAATTCTCAATAACTTCAAACTTCAAATAGTATAGTAAAAATACAGTACTCTAGACCTTACAAGTTATAAAAAGCTTCCTTCAAGATTGAAGAGCGAGGCATCATTAAATAAAAATGACCTAAAGTGAGTCTAAGTGAAATTGTTAGATATTTTGTGTATCTGCCAGGAAACCGTGTACTAAATGCTTGGTTTCTCTTCAAGAAAAATTGCAGCTCTTAAATCTGAAATGCCAGGAGAATTTCCCAAATTAAAGAGGCATTTTGCTTCCATGGGATGAGAGTTTATAAAAGGGACTGAGTCCAGGAAGAGGGCGATTACTTTTAAAAGAATCACAAACTTCTCAGAAATCATAGAGTTCAGTGTTTGTGTAACCACCTACTGGGGGCAGGTATATTCAGGGCTCTAACAGGACTGCAGATTTAGAGAGAAAGTGACACAAGCTAATCGAAAACTTTATAGAACTCTTCGTGTGATTGCAGGAAGTGTTAAGTGTGACAATATTCTTTCGCAAAATTAAGTCTGCAGATTAATACAACAATCGTGTTACATGCATGTTGAAAGGTAGCAGTCTTAAGGAAAAACGGTTATGCCAACATTCACCTGTGCACCCTGGTGGGACCAACGATTCGCTCTCTGGATTCCTGGGGACTGTGGGGAACCTTCAGGTCCGTGAGGTTTTGTTTTTTTTTTTTTTTTTTTGAGACAGGGTCTCGCTTTGTAGTTCAGGCTGGCCCTGAGCTCACTATGGAGCCCAGGCAAGCCTCGAACTCAGCAATCCTCCTGTCTCTGCCTCCCGAGTGCTGGGATTACAGGCGTGAGCCACCACGCCCGGCACTGTGGTATGTGGCATTGATGGCTGGTGGGTGTGACTCTCCACGCCCAGCATTGTATGTGGTCACCAGGATCGAACTCAGGACCTTGCGCTTGCGAGGCAGGCGCCGGAACCTCTGAGCTAAATCTCCGGCCCCATGAGGTTTGTCACTATTTTCTGAAACCTAATATCTGTTTGAGAACAAATCGCCTTCTCTGCTTCCCGCCGTGCACATTTCTCGTCGGGAGGCTTTAAGACGCAACAGCACAAGCGCACACACTGTCCCTAAATACGCGCCTGTTGGGAGCTCGCGAGGACAGAGGGAGATAGAAAACGGCAGCCGTGTGTGCCGGCGGAAGGCGGGCGTTTCGAGCAGCCCTGAGGAGCGGCCGGCCCGGCTGCGCTGCTGTCCGGCGCGCCTGCGCTCTGCGCAGGAGGAGGTGGGAGCCTGTGCTCTGCGCCTTCCGTCCTGTCACACAAACCGCTGGAGAGGTAGCCGGACTGTCCAGACCCCAAGGGGCCGGAAAGTGAGATCGGGCTCAACGAACTTCCTGAGACAGGTGAAAACGACCGCACTGTACCAAGAACCGCACACAGGGAACTCAGCGCTGGGTCTGTGTGTAGACAGACACAGCTATATAGCAATACTACGCAGGTATTATAAGAATGCAAATAGAATTTCTCCCCACATTGAAGAACCTATGCTTTAAATAGTTTTAAGTCAATTATTCACTATTCACTTGCGGCTAAGGTGACAAATTCAAAGCGCATGAGTCCTCGGACATGAATTCTGTTACACCCCCTAACAAAATGCTGCTGGGAAACTCGTGCTCTAAGGTTTAGTGTCTTGCAAATGTTGGCCTTTGCATGACAATCGACAACTAAAGGGCTGGAGAAGGCCAATACTGGGGACTAAGGGCCACAGATGCCCACGTCCGTGTTCATAGGCCGCTGTGACTTTGGCAGTAACCGGGGTGACTACAATGGCTTTGCAAAGTTATCATGTCGTGTGGGTCAGGTGAGCACTACACACGCCATGGTAATGGATGAGGAACCCCAAATGCAGAGAAGAAAAAGGACAAAGCAGGGCGTGGGACACATGTCCATCATCCCAGCACTTGGGAGGCTGAAGCGGTTGGATCATGGTCAGTTTGAGGCCAGCTTGGGATACATCAGGAGACTCTGTCTCAAACAGAGAAACAAACAAAACCAAAAATAAAGAAAAGCAAAGGAAATGACAGAAGCATGAACGGTGAACAGTATTTAATCCATGCATACCTCACATCATGGCGTAACTGCTGCCTATAGTGTTTGATTTTATCTGCAGGATCCTCTCCTAAAACGGGAGCTACTTTCCTTCCTGGTTCTCATTTATAGGCGCTGGAACTATATAGAGGTTTAATCACTTTGGCCGAAGAGCAGCCTATGGCAAGAAGAGAGGGGAGGATTTCACACCTCCCTCCCCTGTCTGCCAATCGAGGCTCTGATGAACACATCACACAATGGCGTCTTGCACGCCCAACACGAGAGAGCAGAGTGAGAGACGTGTTGTTTATCACACCATGTCCTGCTCTTATCGAATGCTTTCCCAAATTTAGAATCTTTGCAAATATTTCATTAACTCAGCACCTTTGCTGTTCCGAAGTATGCCACGCCACTCGTTCGTGGCTTACTACACTCGGGATGAAATAACACGATGTAAAAAGGCCTCGTGTTATGGCAGATGATAAAACAAGAGTTTGGCTTGCCTTTCTAATTGTCACAGCAGCGAGCTGTGGGGAGCAGGGAGAGATTTGTGTGCCTGACATCATGCAGTTTGTCAATAATTCAGAGAGATGTTCAAGAATGTGTGCCACCATTATTTATTGCTTGATTCGAAGCCTCTCGGAATTTATAATCTCTAATCTGTAGTGTATATTTTATGAATCCTTAAGGATGAAAGAAGTCCGAAAGGAGCTCAGTTCCAGTCCAAATTGAGCCAGTGCCCTTGGGAAGAGCAGTGTTATTAAAGTGTGAACATATATCCCACCGTCAGGTTGTTTGACTGAAGCGCTCTGTTTCCTGTCTATGCACTGATCGGTTGTAGTCATCATTTAAAACAGCTCTTTTGGCTTTTGTGCTTGGTCTGAAAATGCTTTATTCAGAATACATCAAAATTGTGGCAAACGTGACTGGCGCTTTGCTCTTAAGACAAGACCAATTGTTGGTTATTATTTTAAGAGCATTGTTTTTCAATAAAAAATATAAGCTTCTAATTTTAAAGTGATTTTATCGTGTTTAATTTTAAAGAATACCTCAATACACTACAAGGTCAAAATTCATATTTCTGACACACTAGAAGGTTTTGTATGCTTCCACTCAGTGGCACCTAAGAAATAAGCTTGGTACAAGTCAGGTTTCCTTTACAAGAAAATCCCCCACATTTCTCGGGTGTTAGGTGTACACTTACCTTGATATTTCAGATCCACTTGACTCAGTACACAGTTTAAAACATTCCAAGCAGCGAAACATGCATTCATTCAATAAATATCAATTTGAGACTCGATTATGCACAAATCCCTGCCTTAGTCCCCCGGGGCTGAGGAGGGGAGTAGGTCATTGTTCCACTTAATTAACTCTATTTGCTGGTTTCCGTGCCTCACTAGAGAGCTGGTTTATGGGATAAACGTGCCGTGACGCGTGATTCACAGATAAGACCGTCATTCTCCTGCACATAATGGAGTCCATCTCAGGGCAACTGTGGCCTTTTCTTTTTAATCGTGAAACTGAGAGATGCTGCCTAAATCTCCTGGGTTTCAACTTTGGTTTTTTCCCTTCCATCGGCAGTGACCTTGAAGAGTATTTTCTCCCTAGTTTTTTTTTTTAAATCTGTAAACATTTGATTAAAATACCATCAAATTTACAGCACTGTTCTAAAATGAAATGACTGCTATGCTCAGATTCTAGAGTCATAGGTGGCCGCAAAAAGGTATCATCAAAGTATTTGTAGTTCAGTTGTACTGAAGTGTGAACTTTTCCACTAACTCTTTATTAACTTATTCTGATGACACTGTTTCTTATGACACTGTTTCTTGTGTGTGTGTGTGTTTTATTGTTGCTGTTTGTGTGTGTATGTGTGTGTGTGTGTGTTTTTTTTTTTTTCTGTCCAGATTGTCCTGAAGGCCAACTAGGACCTTATTTGGTCAAAAAGATGCAACACTGAGCTTTAACCAAGCTTTATGTTGGCTACTATGGTAATTTTATAGTATCAAATCAAGACATTATTTCCTAGTTAATATCATTTTTTTCCCCTGTGGGACAAAGAGAAGCAAATATAAAACAATATCCGCACAGGATAAAGGACTCCTCCATCAGTTTGGAAGATCAGAATTTTTGTATTTCTTTTTTCCATTTAAAAATGTATTATTACATGTTTGCAGTACATAATGATGACACTTGAGGTAGAGGCTCAGCACACCTACACAATGCGTTTTAATTCTTTTTCTTTTCATTGATTACCGCCCCGTGCACACTCCTATCACTGTTGGCCCCGTTCCCATTTGCAAATCATCTATTTTCAGGAACAAATATTCAAAGTTTTTTAAGAATTTGCAACCAAACCTTGTGTATGCAGAGCTACACAATCCCATGACCTCTCAGGAGGTGTGTCCAAAGGATGACATTGTTTATACTCACTGTCATTTGAATTATCACATCATTTAGATACTGTGGCAATAATATCAAAGGAAGTTGACATGTAAAAACTCACTGAATTGAACATGAGAATTTGACATATCTATACACTATGTAATGATTACCGAAAATGAATTAGCACATTTGTTATAAGACAGTTACCATTCATATGTGTAAGAGGTGGGATATTGAAGGCCTGCTTTTTAGTAAAATTCAAGCAAATAGTAGTATTGCAAACTCTTATCAATATACTGGATACTGAATCCCTAGAATTACTTATCTCTCCATTTCATACCATTGTACCCCTCACTTTTCTGAGTTTGGTTGCTTTTGATTCCACATAAAAGTGAAACCACGTGGTATTCATCTGTTTCATGTATTTTACTTACGGGTCACAAATGTTTTCCCAATTATTTCCTTTCTTATGACTATATAATATTCCATTCTACATATGTGCATGTGGGGTGCGGTGAGCATATCCACCGTCTTCCGTTCACATCATTCATCGTTACCCAGTGAGAGATACCCCGCAATTTTCTGTGTCTGGGCTCTTGTGATAAACATGGTGTGAACCTGGGATACAGATATCTCTTCAAAGTAGCGATCTTGTGTTTCGCGAGGTATATACTCAAAAGTGGACTGCGGGGTCATCTAGTTGTTCTACACTGAGGTTTCTGAGGAACCCACGTTGTTTTCTCTAATGCATATTCCTACCAACAGGACAAAAGAGCTTCTTTGTAACCACAGGCAGTTATGCACTTTTTTATGAAACCAGCCCTTCGCACAGTGTGGTAAAGTCACACTGTGGTTTCAATTTTCATTTCCCTTATGTTTAGTGATAGTGCATATATTTTTATAAAACTTTTGGCTATTTATGTACCTTCTTTGAAAAAAAAAGCTGAATCAGATCCTGGCTCTTTCTTCCTTCCCTCCCTCCCTCCCTCCTTCCTTCCTGCTTTCCTTCTTTCTCTCTTTCTTTCCTTTTTTTCTTTCCCTCCTTTTTAGGGGTCATTGAGACTTAAAAATTCCTTAAACATTTTAACATTAACACTTTATCAGGCATGTAATTTACAAATATCTCTACCAGTTCTTCATTTGCTCATCCACGGGTTGTTTGTGCAGAAGCTGTTGAGTGTGATGCAGTCTTGGTTTTGAATTTGTGCATGTATTTCCTCTTTACTTGGAGTTATTTCCAGCTGTGCTGCCCAAACCCGTGTCAATGAGCTTTTCCTCACCACCACAGTCAGGAGACGCTGGGCTCAGGTTCCCTGTGGTGCACGTTGAGTTTTGAGTTGATTTTTGTTTATCATGTAATGTAAGGGTCAGATTTCATTCTTTCATGGGTGGATATCCAGTTCTCCCACCACTCATTTTTTTTTTTTTGAAACAGGGTCTCGCTTTATAACTCAAGCTGACCCCAAACTCACTCTGTAGCCCAGGCTAGCCTCGAACTCAGCAATCCTCTTGCCTCTGCCTCCTGGGTGCTGAGATGACAGGAGTGAGTCACCACACCCAGCACTGTGGCATCTGGTTGCCAGGAATTGAACTCGGGATCTTGCACTTGCCAGGCAGCTGGAATCAATGAGCTAATTCCCCAGCCTCCACCACCACTCATTTTAAAGAGGATATATTTTTTCCAGTCTGTGTAATTCATGCTTTTATCAAAAGCTGGATGATAGCACAGGCATGGATATATTGCTGGCCTTTTATTCTGTCCTACCTGGGCTTTGGATCTGATGTTCACACCACACTCTTGATTATACTAAGGATTCATAATATGGTCTCAAATGAGGAAATCGCTGTCAGTCAGGTCGCTTTCCATGAGAACTGAGCAAATTATTCCTTCTGCAGCAGGGGTGTCCCTCAGAGAGCAGAGCCCACGTCCCTGATTTCTGTGCTGTGTCACCTCGCTCCGGCCACGTTCATCACAAAGGCACAGCCCCTCCGTTAGTTGCCTCTTTATACTCAGGGAATATAAGGAGAGACGTTTAATTGTAAAACTCTGTCTATCAAATGTACACACCACAAAGTTTTAAGGATTGAGAGGATTATATAAGACCATGAGCAAATGTACCAAGTATAGAAGAAATGACCAAAAACTTAGCAAGAAGAAAGTAAAGAATACAGAACAGTAGTAGTTTATTCAATGAGTCCAATCTACTCGTACATTGTAAGATTACAGGAAACAGAAAGGATTTAAAAATAGCTCTTCCAGAGTTGCATTCATAGTATACTTAATTTTAAAGATTTCTGTTTCCCAATGTCCTATCCCACTGCACGACTCACCCCGTATCACCTTGGTATTGGTTTTCTGTCTCCTCTCATGTCAGGAAATTGCTCACTCACAGCTTAGCAATGATCTTCTGTACATGAATTGACAATTTAATTATTTTTCTTTCCTCAAAAATCTCTGTAACATGGCTGACCACAGCTTTCTCTCGGACCTCTCCTTTCATGAGAGGGCTTCACTGTCTGTGTTGCTGCGTCCAGACAGAGGTGGGTTTTGACCTTTGTTCTGCTCCTCCACACTCTCCTTCCTCAGTGCTATTCCTCATTTGCTTGTCCTTACTGTCTACCAGTCAGAAGACTTGTGACTTCAACTGTCATCTTATGTACAAACATTCAGCTCTAGATTTATTTAGTTTCTTGATCTTCATTTATCCTCTGCATTAATACCTGTATATCCACAATTTGCTGTTGTTTTGTTGTTGTTGTTGTTGTTTAGTTGTTTTGGAAAGCTGGTAGTAGCACTTCTCTAGCCGCCAGCCCACTTATCTGGCCGACTGTCTTTCAGCATTCTGGATGGACAGAAACACCATCTAAGTCATTCATCATTGTGGAGAAACAAGAAAAAAGTGTTTCTCACATTCTTCAAAGTCATTGCTTAAAGCTTCATTTACCAAGTAGTTCAACATTGCAATAATGCAAATTATTCTATATTCATTTACAAGAAAACAAAACAAAAAAAACCCTCTTCTCATGTGATGATTGTCAATAGACTTTCAGATATATATATATATATATATATAAACAATTTTGCCTCTTTATTGTTCATTTTTATTTCTTGTTTTGACCTCCAAGATATCACAGACATAAAATGAGGTGTAGTTATAAAATATTAGTATTCTGTTACTAATCCTCTGACACCCCATTTCCACTTTAATAGTCTTATAATGTAGCTGCCTTTGTTATAAGGAAACTAAAAATTCTTTATGCCTTGGGCTCACTAGGACCAGGGAAAAAGAAATCTTATGGTCTTTGTCTTTTATATATAGATACAATGTACAAGTAGATTGGACTCATTAAATAAACTACCCACATTCATAAAAGCCGATAAGGCTAAGTAATTTCAACATCAGGGGAAATAGGAACCTATGAAAACATAACAGAAAAAATAGAACAAATTACAGAGATTGTGCTTTAAAGTGCTGTTATGAAATACAATTTCATAGCTCTCATAGCTTAAAAACCAGGTAAAGTTCGAAGCTCCATTTACCAAGTGAATCAAAGTGTCTGTCTGCTCATGTGCCGCGTGGCACCATGCAATCAGTAGGTATGATGGTTTTGCTGAGAACTATTAAGTAGGGGAGCGTTTAAATTCACTGTTCATTTCTTTATTTAAAAAGTCAAAGTGAGGACTCTAATGCAAATATATGTTAAGTTTTGCAAAAAGAAATATAGTTTAAGCAAGTGCTTTACTTATTTTCCTTGCTCCTTTGCCTATCTTCATGAACGATTATTAGGAAGAAACCATACAGGAGATGCAAAGTTTGGTGGCAAAGGACAAATTCTGGAAAAGGATGATGAGTATCAGTGATTAGATGCCTCAGATCTGCTCCCAATTCAGACACGTCTTGCTCACTCTGCACTCTCCTTGCACACGCTGCTCACAAGCAAGGCAGCGGAACACACGTGTCTGTTCATCTTTTCTGAATGTTCTTCAAGCAGCTTGAAAACTGTGCAGAATAGATAGCAGTTGTGTCTGTGGGGTTTTCTACACTGAGAAGTTCACTGCATGCACTGATGTCTGCTGATCCTAAACTATGAACAGGGCGTGGCCTAACACGTCCTTTTACAAAAGCCTGGCTCTGTCCATAAAGCATGTTTTCACTTCAGAATGATTTTTTTCAGGAGTCTAGTGGACTCAAAATTTTTATAAACATCCAAAGTTCTCACATATTGAGGATCTAATAAAGGTCAACAATACTGTTTTATGCCATCTGTTATTTAATTACTGTTCCCTTTATTTCTGGGCTAATACACTCAGAAAGTGCATCATGGAAACCTTACAATGCATGGCTAGG